>JAVRFV010002179.1:347707-373193 GCA_032716605.1 Paralithodes platypus
ACACAGATACACCATACCCAGCCTTCCAGTCCGGCCTTAATAACTACTAGGAGGACAGGGGACAGGTATATAGCAGAAGAAATAGGACAGTCAAAGTAAATGAGAAGGCTTCTCGTCCTCTCCCCAAATACCCTCTAGTACCTGCCTCGGGTAAAAACAAACAAACACATACCGTGGAAATTAGCATGGATCAGTAAAATGCCCACAAGGAAAGTTTGTATACAGGATGTCCCGAAATAGACATGCCAAGAACTTCAGGATTATATGGGTTAAGGAAGAAATAAGTTTCAATCACAAGTGAGAAAATGTTCTATGCAGAAGCAAAAGTTCCAAATTGTACTCGTTACAGAGATATCTGCCTGTTGAAAATGGCATTTCCTTAAGTAATGTTCCCTATGAAAGGTTTAGGGTGGCCTAGCTGCCCTAGAGCTTACCACACCCCCATTTAACCTCAATTATTTTAGCATATTACTATCAAGATACTATAATTCGTAAGTTGCAAAATAAATATGGACATATTAGCTCACTTTGGACCTGTTGGAAACTATTTGACATGGAAGAGTCCATTACAGCGATGCGGGGGAGGACACTATGTAAAACCTTCAATACCTCTTAAACGGTTGAGATTTATCATTTTTGTTATAGAACATGTTATGCTTAGAATCATCTGCATAATCATATCCTGAAGCTTAGCACGTCCATTTCGGACACCCTGTATATGGATAGAAAGAAATTACTCTGAAACGGAACTTACACTTGCATACATACTGATTTTAATTATATGTATTCATATTCATTCAATCTCGGAGAGAGAGAGAGAGAGAATACATAAATAATTCCGTTCAGTGTTTCATGGCATAATATATTTATCTGATATTCTGTACATCAGTCTCTAATAAACTAATTAAAGACAGGTTACTTTTAGCAGTGTATTACCTAGTACGTCCACCTCACCATACATCTTGGAAATCTAAATAAAGTACTCGTAATTTTGAGGCCGCCACATTTGTAATCCAATATTTCAACAAATTATCAACTGGTCTAAATAATATTTCTTAGCAAAAAATAGTGTCTACTAAAAACTGTCTGTCGTGCATAAGGTGTTGATTTTCGGTGTGAGCGGTCCTGGGTTCGAATCCACGGACTGCCACATGTGTGTGTTAAATTTCATTAATCGATTTTATGAGTAGAGTTGGTTGTTGGATAGAACATAATAATATACAGTTGCACGCACACACACCTAACACAGAGCTACTTTTACTGATATTACTGTACTTATACAGTATAACAACATTGACATAAATATATGAAAAATAAACATTAACTATTCATAGCATACGGTAATTTAAGGCGGAGTAATTTGTTGTTGTTGTTGTTGTTCCCCAAGCTGCCTGGCCGAACAGCCCCAAGGCCCAGAGCGAGGCCTAGGACATAACCGAGCGCCCCCACAGACCACAATAAATCCTGGGTGACCGAAGCCACTCCATTGGTGGGGAGCGGAGGAGGGTGCAGAAACGCCCGGGAAACCAAAGCCCCACCCAGGGCCCTGTGCCCATCAGCAATTATGAAGAGAAAGTTGAGGGGCAAAGGAAAAATGTGACGCTTTGGCTTTCAATCTTGGTAGATTGGGAGGTCAATCCACGGAATAGACGCCGTCACTTGATATCTAGAAAATATATAAGTAAAAAGGACAGTCAGAGTAAGCTATGGGTATGGCAGAGATCGCTCAGTTCTCACTCTGATAGACCAGCCCATCACCATGTGACTAGAACCCAATCCTCTCGGCATCAGCTAGGAAAGGCCCTAGAAAGCCGCCTTTGGCCGGGGGATAGCTCCCCTATTTCAACCCCTTTCGGGGTTGGGCACCCGTCCGGAGTCATTTGTAATCCAATATACTAATAAAGTAGACGTGCCGTTTCGCCCAAAATCAAAACGGCATACCCAACTCTGCGATCGGTCACCATCATCACTACTAGTCACTATCATCATTAATATCATTAGCACTACTACTATTATAATCATCACTACTACTCTCAGCATCATCACTACTACTCTCATCATTACTACAACTTTCACCATCATCACTACTACATACCAACATCACTAATACTGTCACCATCATCTTACAATCAATCATTACTAATGTCACCATCATGAATACTATTATGACCATCATCACTACTACTAGTACTGTCACCATCATATCTACTACTGTTTATCATCATCAACTACTGTCATCATTATCACTAAATCTACAACTATTATCACTGCTATTATCACCATCATCACTACGGTACTAGGTATCAGCATTATCCCCACTATTACTACAATCACTTCTAATGTCAACTAAACTAACTTAACCTAACAAATACGGTCACCATCATCACTACTATACTCTGTTTTTTCCCAGCTGATTGTAAATTGCTATATCTCCATCCTGATTACTACGCTTTTACCATGATTTTGTAACGAAATATGTTGTTAATTATGAAAACTTTGCCATTATATGATGCACAGACATAGCAGTAGCATATATTTCCAGTAAGCATAAAGAAATCGGATGCTAAAGGATTCAATTTAAGATCAGCTGGGAAAAAATAGACTATAGTGACTATCATCATTAATGTCATCAGCACTACTACTATTATAATCATCACTACTACTATCACCATCATCACTACTACTACTATCACTACATTATGTGTGAGAGTGCCAATACGGGGCACTCTCACACAGAACGCCAGCATCATAGCTTTGGAACAGGAGGGGGGGGGGACAAAACCATATTTTGGACCTAAAATCATAACTATTGCACATAGGCCTATTAAAAAAAAAACAACAACATCGCATTCACGCACCGAATGTTCGTGTGAAGTTTGGTGAAAATCCGTCGAACGGTCTAGGAGGAGTTATCGGACAGACAGACAGACAGACAGACAGACAGACAGACAGACAGACGGACAGACAGACAGACATACGTCTCACTATTATCATCACATCTGAGACATGTGTATGATGTGTGGCTTTCTGTGATGTGTGTGCCCCTACGGGGCACACACACAGGGAATAGGTACAGGGTGGGCGGTGTGGGTCCTGAAGGGGGGGGGGGGGGGGGGGGCTGGTGGAGGGGGGGGCTGTTGAGTTGATAAAAAACAAACTA
This sequence comes from Paralithodes platypus, assembly GCA_032716605.1. Classification (NCBI taxonomy): domain Eukaryota; kingdom Metazoa; phylum Arthropoda; class Malacostraca; order Decapoda; family Lithodidae; genus Paralithodes; species Paralithodes platypus. Next base: position 350,868 of record JAVRFV010002179.1, read on the forward strand.
TCCTAATTAATGTTATCGCTGAGCCAGCTAAATGTGTACCCAAAGGTAACTCATTACATGGTAATGGTAATGTAACATGGTAAATGTATGTAAATGTTTGATACTGAAACAGTGGTACTGGTACTCACCATGCTGGCACCGTGGTGGTAGTCGGTTGGATAAATTGGAGGACATACAATCTGAAATGAAAAATAAAAATATAAAATAATATGTCAGAAAACATATAAGACGAATGCTAGAAACTACACTTAGGAACATAGAATACAAATGAATATATTGTACAATTTAACTGAGGTACTGCTACTTACTTGTTCCTGTGAGGCATTTTTTTAAGTTTAAATAAATCACTTGCCGGGGCCTCGAAAAAAAAATATATATATATATTTTGCCGGACACCGCGATCCCCGAAGGGGTGGCCACAAACGAAACGGCCCCATGCATCTCTGTCCCCAGTTAGTCGACGCCCCTCCTCCCATCCAGCAACGCCTTCACTCATATACTTCTTCACTCCATCCTTCAACCTCTCATTCGGTTTACCTCTCCCTCTGTCCCTCCACCTCACTCTCGTACACACTCTTAGTCATTCTTTCGCTTCCCATACGTTCCACATGGCCGAACCATCTCAAGGTGTTACTTTTCACACTTTCCAGCACATCTACATCCACACCACACCTCTCTCGTACTTCCTCATTCGTCTGTCTATCTTTCCATGTATCTCCACACGCACTTCTCAGGCAACTCATTTCCAATCCTCTCACTCTTGGTTTGAGTCTCTCAACCAACGTCCATGCTTCGCTCCCGTAAGTCAATGTCGGGATTACCACACTGTCATGCAAGGACTTCTTTACTTCCATGCTGACCACTCTACATCTTGTTACTGCTTTCAGCGTTCCTACAACCCTGTTCCCCTGCTGCACCCTCTCCCGCACTTCATCCATATTCCTATCTTTACTCAACACACTGCCTAGATACTTGAATAACCTAACATTCTCCATAGCCTGACCGTTCAACGTCACCTCACACTTTGTGGCTGCACCCCTTTCAAAGACCATAACCTGGCTCTTCTCCGCATTTACCCTCAGATTCCCTTTTTCACACACTGTTCCAAACATATTTACCAGCCCCTGCAACTATTCACTATCGCTCATCAGAACTGTATCATCAGCAAACAGCAGTACAGGCATCTTCCACTCGTTTCCCTCCCTTATCAGAGGTACACCAACATCCACTGCTCTTCCTTGTATTTCTTTCATGTCTCCATCCATATATACAGGGACAGTATATAGTAGAAGAATAGGACAGCCAAGTATGTGTCTGTCTCCCCACCCTCTACCTCCTCTGGTAAAAAAAAAAAACGTACCGGAGAATAGCATGACGTGTAACCTTATGGATCAGGAAATGCCCACAAGGAAAGTTTGTATACAGGGTGTCCCGAAATAGACATGCCAAACTTCAGGATTAGGTTAGGAGAAATATTCAAAGCAGAAAATGTTCTATAAGCAAAATTCCAAATTGTACTCGTTACAGAGATATTGCCTGTTGAAAATGGCATTTCCTTAAGTAATTTCCCTATAAGTTTAGGGATAATATTGCATATTATGTAAAGTTGCTTAGGTGACAGAATTATAATGTAAAACTTGCAAAATAAACAAACCAAAACTATACGAACACAGTAAAAAGGGTTCCATGTCATCTCAACCAGTAGACCATTTCAACCAGTAGCTCTCAACCAGTGCCAAATTAACCCAGACCAACCAAACCAGTGCCAAATATAGTACTACCCTAACCTAACCTAACTTAACCGTATTGGTTGATTTGGTACTGGTTTGAGAGCTACTGGTTGAAATGGTCTACTGGTTGAGTTGACCGGTCACCATTAAAAAGACAAAACAACTAATCAAAATGGATATGTGGAAACAACACTTAAGTAAAATAATAATTTATAAATAAAAGAACACAATCCACCACATAAGGGTGTACATTACTACATGAACAAGTTATTTATAAAGGTCACCTAAGCTGCCAGACCAGTATTGAGGATAAAAACTAAGGGGACAAGTGGTCAACTGTTACCGGTTTTGTTGACTAACTTATTGACATGGCGAACATATATAAATGGCGGCTATGGTTTTTTCTTCATAATTATACTAGAGGGTGAATATATATGGTTGAGTATATATAGTAAAGCCAAATTAACCCTTTTAGTCATTAAGACACTATCTTTCATTTTATTTTGGCTATAATTAGACTATTATATAAAGCTTAGGAAGGACCTCTAGCAATCAAAGGTGAAAAATATATCACAATTATTCATTTAACTGCCACAGATCCCTTCTAAACTTAAACAAATCATCCAATAATATCCACACACAAAATAAAAGAATGCATCCTAATATCCTAAAAATATAGATAATATTAAAAGAGAATAGAGTTGTATTTTTGGCGAAGATAAGTCTGGGCTTCAATTCAACATTACCAAACTGAGGCCATTTTGTACACATATATTAAACTCCGTAACATGGATGACCGAGATCATGTTGAGGTAGGCGCCAGTGGGGCAAGGCTTAATTCAGCTTTTGGATTAACTTCGGCCATCATCTAGTTACAGATAATTTGTAAATTGAAGCGGCGCCAATGGTACAAACTTAATTTTTCTGGCAGCTCCAAAACCTGTCTGTTGTTCCTTTACTTCCATCACCACCTTATCCATATCCGGTTCCAGTAGATATTCTCAAGAGACGCGGTCCTCCACCCTCTTGATTTGTACATTCTTCACAGTTTTCCCCTCGGCAGTTATCTTCACGACGTTACCGTCAAAGTAACCGTCTACAGATACGTCAACACCATCGACTTGCACATCAAAGTCTCTGATAGAATCCTCTACAACCATTTCCATCGCTGCGTGAATCCCTCCATCTGCCAGCTCCCAGATCCGGAGACGCATTTTGGTGCTCTCATCGCCAATTTTAATATCCTTAATCACGTCTGAAATCAAGCGAGCTACCTTGGTGCTGCGGTATAATTTACATGCACGACTTTCAACATATTCTAATGCAGCCTTTTCCCGGGCTTGTCTTTTCTTAATGCAAGGGAATCGCTTTAGAATGCAAGCGAATCGCCTCTTAATGAAAGTGAAGATTCCCATTGCTGTTTTAGAATTAATCCCGGATAGTCAGATAAGCTTTATCAATGCAAAACTAAGCAACCAGTTAAAACACTTCTTATCTGTTCAAGCGCCAACAGTAAACTGACTGCACTTCGAATTGGAGTTCGAGACTTCGAATCTCTTATAAAACAAGGGCATAAAGTTAGTATGGTTCTTTTACATTACTTGTCTTACAAATAATTATCTATAAATTAATAGTAGCCCATATTGATAATTATAATATTAACTGTATCAAAATTATAATAAACATAATAATAATAATATGCGTATATTAAATAAATAGTAGAGTTAGTCATATAATAATAAACATTTTCTATTACTAAGCCATTATAGAAAATAAATATTTTATGGTAATCTAATGTAAATATAATTATATATCCATTCGCTTTTCAATGAAGCTATTCTCTTATATATTATGATCATGAGGTAATTTTATTCAGTTTAGGACAAAATCCAGGTCACAGCGGGTTTCTCCTAATTCGCTGACTCGCTATCGCTAGCCAGTAAAATGTTGACATCAGAACAGCGGTCAAACGTTTTATAATGGTCAACCTAATGGGGGGAAACGTCTTAAACCCTGCTGTATATAAAGCGTACACAGGATAAATCGAGCTCAAAATTGGCAGACGTCCCTCGTAGTAAATAACGCAGCCCAGCCATCCCTTTAAATGTCAGGGAATGTCAGTAGTGGGGGGAGTTCACTGACCCAGAAGGGGGAGGGGGATAGTTAGATAGAGAGTACAAAGGAAATCAAGCAACAACAGGTCTAGTGACCCTTCTAGACTGCTTGTCCTCCAAAACACTGAGGATCAAGTGTCCAAACAGTGGTTTAGAGTGGGTAAGGGAACATTGGAAAGGGAACTACTGCCCTGGAACTAATGTTCGTGGCAGGATTAGGAAGTTAGTAGGGGACAGATGGGTTAGTAACTGAGGGGAGGATAAAATAAAGTTATTAATTTACAAACGCAGTCAGTCGCGGGTTTTGATGCCAGATATTTGTTTAGACGAAGTTTAAATGAATCAAAGGTGCTGCAGTCTATAACATCTCGGGGAAGCCCATTCCGTAAGTTGACAACTCGATTGAAAAAGAAATTTTTAGCTTCGTGCGAGTTAAAAGATTTACCAATAATTTTGCACCCGTTTCCCCGCGTGTAATTAGATTGGTCGATAGTGAAGTACTTACTACAGTTCATATTGTCGATGCCTTTGATGATTTTGAACACTTGAATTAAGTCGCCTCTTAATCTGCACTGAGTTAAAGGAAATAGATTTAATTCTCTAAGACGCTCCTCGTATGGTTTGTTCTTTAGGCTAGGTATCATTTTGGTAACTCTACGTTGAACTCGTTCTAGCTTGTTTATATCTTTTTGGTAATAAGGGCACCAGGATTGAACGCAGTATTCCAGAAGAGGGCGGACTAAGGAATTGTAAAGGGTTAGGATAACTTCTTTGGATTTATGCTCAAATGACCTGCCTATAAAGCCAATTATTTTGTTTGCCTTCTTAACAACTTCTGAACATTGTTGACTCGGTTTTAGGTTACTCGATATTGTTACTCCCAGATCAGTTTCTCTGTTTACATTCTTAAGCTGAGTGCCATTCATCGAATAGTTTGCTTTCTCATTTAGGTATCCGACATGTAGTACTTTACATTTATCCGCATTGAAACTCATTTGCCAAATTTGGGCCCAACATGACAATTTATCTAGATTGTGTTGCATATCGTCAACTTGTTCTTTTGAGAGTACGCTATTTGCAATTTTTGTATCGTCAGCAAATTTTGAGATTGTGCAGGTGAGACCCTCATGTACCGGTATGTGTGTGTGTGTGTGTGTGTGTGTGTGTGTGTGTGTGTGTGTGTGTGTGTGTGTGTGTGTGTGTGTGTGTCAATGGATGTGTGTGTGTGTGTGTATCAATGGATATATGTGTGTGTGTGTGTGTGTGTGTGTATCTGTGAGTGTGTGTATCAGAGAGTGTGTGCTGATAATGTACCGGTATGTGTGTGTGTATCAATGGAAATGTATGTGTGTGTGTGTGTGTGTGTGTGTGTATCTGTGTGTGTGTATCTGTTAGTTTTTGTATCAGAGAGTGTGTGTTTATGTGTACCGGTATGTGTGTGTGTCAATGGATGTAGACTATATGTATGTGTGTGTGTGTGTGTGTGTGTGTGTGTGTGTGTGTGTGTGTGTGTGTGTGTGTGTGTGTGTGTGTGTGTGTGTGTGTGTGTGTGTGTGTGTGTGTGTGTGTGTGTGTGTGTGTGTGTGTGTGTGTGTAGTACGGTATGTAAGCCAGCTCGTACCTACATAGCACTGCCTGTGATGATCATACCAAACATTCTACGCATTAACGTTAGTAATATGTATGGGTGCTAGTCATTACATATACATATATACTGTACACACACACACACACACACATACATACACATACAGTCATGCACAAACACACGTAGATTCATACACACACACACACACACACACACCGACACACAGCTACACAAACACACAGACGAGCATAGACACATACACACAAGCACACACACACATACATACACATACAGTCATGCACAAACATACGTAGATTCATACACACACACACACACCGACACACAGCTACACAAACACACAGACGAGCATAGACACATACACACAAAAACAGATGCACAAACACGCACCTGCATGCATAGGCCTACATGGACACACACAAACACATACCGTACATACACACATGTCTATAAACCCACATAAACACACGTACACACACGTACATACACACCCACACACATATAGGGATCTAGATACCTTACATGAATGGTCAGTAAATTGGCAGATGAAGTTTAACATTGACAAATGCAAGGTATTAAAGATAGGGAAGATGCAAACAAATGTTAAATATAAACTAGCTAATTTAGAATTAGAAAATTCAGACTGCGAGAAAGATCTAGGTGTGTTTGTTAGCAATGATTTTGAAGCCTAGAAACCAGTGTATAAGCGTTTGTAATAAGGCAAACAGGATTCTCGGGTTCATCTCTAGGAGTGTGAGTAACAGAACTGCTGATATTATCTTAAAACTTTACTTGTCATTAGTGAGACCCCATATGGATTATGCTGTCCAATTTTGGTGTCCTTATTACAGAATGGACATAGATTCATTGGAGAGAGTACAGCGTAGAATGACAAAAATTATCCATAATATTAGAAATCTGCCGTATGCAGAAAGGATGAAGAAATTAGGTTTACATTCGTTAGAGAGACGCAGAGTTAGAGGGGATATGATAGAGGCGTTCAAGTGGGTTAGTGGGATTAACAAAGGGGACATGACAAATGTACTAAAGCTCAGTGATAGCGAAAGAACTCGTACCAATGGTTTCAAATTAGATAATTTACGTTTCAGAAAAGACATTTGTAGACGTTAGCTCCATTAGTTGGCGATTTTAAGATCTGTTGTGCCACGTGGATGTTCTACCGAGCGATAGCGAGCTTGTAAAAGTTAGAACCGGCCAGAAAGGTTTTCTAAAAGTACACATCTCTGCTCTTGCATATACAGAAATCTCTCCATATCCCTCCTGCTACCCGTCTCTCAGACCATAACATAAACACCTGCACCTGGGCGGGCTATAAGGGTGAAAATCCTTGGACTTCCCTGCCCTCGGGCGCCTCTCCTTCCTTCCTGCATTCCTCATTGTTGCCTATATATCTGCTATATTGTAAATATGTGCCTTACTTGTTGCTATGTAATATTCAGATGGGTCGCATACATGTGCACTAGAAGGCATGAAAGTGCTCAACATATATATGCGATATTTCACCCACCCCAGCCCACCCTTCCCTCTAAACACATTACAGAGAGAGAGGTAGTACACACACACACACACACACAGACTGCCCCCTCACACATCCATACTCTTCACATACAGAACACCCACATACCACCAATACACACAGATATACCCACGGTATAGTAACACATGTTACAATATACATATGTTACATATGTTACAATACCGTGGATATACCTACACATCAAAGCACACACACACACGCGCATATACTGTATACTATCACACTCTCACACTCTCACACTCTCTCTCTCTCTCTCTCTCTCTCTCTCTCAGGTTGGAATCCCGGTGGATCACATATATGCTTTAATTAATTTCATTGGAGGTGTTTGGTGGTGGTGTGGTGTAATTAATACAAATAGATTAGGTAGGAACCGAGAGACATTTTTCTACCGAAAAATGTACTTGTCTTAAGAAAAAGGGGGGGGGGTGTCTAGGGTTTTTTTTTCTAAGCTTGATGGAGGTCTAGCGAGGAAACTCAAAAATAGAACATAAATAAATAGGCCAAAAACCAAGCACTACCCCCTTATAATAGCCATGTTTACGGCTCCAACTTCCTTATAACCTGAAACTCGCAAGCGGTCAACTATTACTTTAGCTTAAGGTACCGGTATAGTCTGCTAGTGTACCCTAACCTCTATAGGTTAGGGCTGTATACATTTCCACACCTATTCCCTGGCTGACCCTTCCCTAATGGTGGAAACACTAGCTGAATTATTCCTAACCTTTAACTTGAAAAAGGGCTAGAGCAAATGGGGCAGGATATTCAAACATCTATTTATCTGGGATCTTCCTTGTGTGGGCCAATCGGCTTTCTGCAGACTCCCATTTTCTTATGTTATTCCCTGGCTGACCCTTCCCTAATGGTAGACATATTAGCTCGATTATTCTAGTCGGTTTGAGTTAGTTATGGAGGTTAATGATAAAGAGTATTGGCCTAATCATTTGGTGTTCCTCTTAAAATTGCAGGCTCGCTATCGCTCGCCAGAAAAATATCCACACCTAAATGGCACGATAGGTCTTAAAATTGACAACGAAATGGGGCTAAAGGTGTTCAAATCGCCAAACTATGGGACGAACGTCTTATAATCTCTCAAACTAGTGGGCTAAACATTAGGAGTAGGGGTCCAGAAAAACGGTCTGCCTCCCTTTAACGTGAGGGAAAAGTGAAGCCGAGCACGGTATTGACCTTGAAATATTGTGTAGGCCTGCCTACCTTCTCCCTCCTTCCTTCCTTCCTTCCTTCCTTCTCTCTCTCTCTCTCTCTTTTATGCCACGTCGTAGAATATCCTCTCTCTCTCTTTTATGCCACGTCGTAGAATATCCTCTCTCTCTCTTTTATGCCACGTCGTAGAATATCCTCTCTCTCTTTTATGCCACGTCGTAGAATATCCTCTCTCTCTCTTTTATGCCACGTCGTAGAATACCCTCTCTCTCCTTTATGCCACGTCGTGAATATCCTCTCTCTCTCTCTTTTATGCCACGTCGTAGAATATCCTCTCTCTCTCTCTCTCTCTCTCTTTTATGCCACGTCGTAGAATATCCTCTCTCTCTCTTTTCTTGCCCGTCGTAGAAACTCTCTCTCTTTTATGCCACGTCGTAGAATATCCTCTCTCTCTCTTTTATGCCACGTCGTAGAATATCCTCTCTCTCTCTTTTATGCCACGTCGTAGAATATCCTCTCTCTCTCTCTCTCTCTTTTATGCCACGTCGTAGAATATCCTCTCTCTCTCTCTCTCTCTCTCTTTTATGCCACGTCGTAGAATATCCTCTCTCTCTCTCTCTCTCTTTTATGCCACGTCGTAGAATATCCTCTCTCTCTCTCTTTTATGCCACGTCGTAGAATATCCTCTCTCTCTCTCTCTCTCTCTTTTATGCCACGTCGTAGAATATCCTCTCTCTCTCTCTCTCTCTCTCTTTTATGCCACGTCGTAGAATATCCTCTCTCTCTCTTTTATGCCACGTCGTAGAATATCCTCTCTCTCTCTTTTATGCCACGTCGTAGAATATCCTCTCTCTCTCTTTTATGCCACGTCGTAGAATATCCTCTCTCTCTCTCTCTCTCTCTTTTATGCCACGTCGTAGAATATCCTCTCTCTCTCTCTCTCTTTTATGCCACGTCGTAGAATATCCTCTCTCTCTCTCTCTTTTATGCCACGTCGTAGAATATCCTCTCTCTCTCTCTTTTATGCCACGTCGTAGAATATCCTCTCTCTCTCTCTCTCTCTTTTATGCCACGTCGTAGAATATCCTCTCTCTCTCTCTCTCTCTTTTATGCCACGTCGTAGAATATCCTCCTCTCTCTCTCTATCTCTCTTTATGCCACGTCGTAGAATATCCTCTTCTCTCTCTCTCTCTCTCTTTTATGCCACGTCGTAGAATATCCTCTCTCTCTCTCTCTCTTTTATGCCACGTCGTAGAATATCCTCTCTCTCTCTCTTTTATGCCACGTCGTAGAATATCCTCTCTCTCTCTCTCTCTCTCTTTTATGCCACGTCGTAATATCCTCTCTCTCTCTCTCTCGCTCTCTCTTTTTTGCCACGTCGTAGAATATCCTCTCTCTCTCTCTTATGCCACGTCGTAGAATATCCTCTCTCTCTCTCTCTCTCTCTTTTATGCCACGTCGTAGAATATCCTCTCTCTCTCTCTCTCTCTCTTTTATGCCACGTCGTAGAATATCCTCTCTCTCTCTCTCTCTCTCTCTTTTATGCCACGTCGTAGAATATCCTCTCTCTCTCTCTCTCTTTTATGCCACGTCGTAGAATATCCTCTCTCTCTCTCTCTTTTATGCCACGTCGTAGAATATCCTCTCTCTCTCTCTCTCTCATGCCACGTCGTAGAATATCCTCTCTCTCTCTCTCTCTCTTTTATGCCACGTCGTAGAATATCCTCTCTCTCTCTCTCTCTCTCTCTTTTATGCCACGTCGTAGAATATCCTCTCTCTCTCTCTCTCTTTTATGCCACGTCGTAGAATCCTCTCTCTCTCTCTCTCTTATGCCACGTCGTAGAATATCCTCTCTCTCTCTCTCTCTCTCTTTTATGCCACGTCGTAGAATATCCTCTCTCTCTCTCTCTTTTATGCCACGTCGTAGAATATCCTCTCTCTCTCTCTCTCTCTCTTTTATGCCACGTCGTAGAATATCCTCTCTCTCTCTCTCTCTCTCTCTCTCTCTCTCTCTTTTATGCCACGTCGTAGAATATCCTCTCTCTCTCTCTCTCTCTCTTTTATGCCACGTCGTAGAATATCCTCTCTCTCTCTCTCTCTTTTATGCCACGTCGTAGAATATCCTCTCTCTCTCTCTCTTTTATGCCACGTCGTAGAATATCCTCTCTCTCTCTCTCTCTCTCTTTTATGCCACGTCGTAGAATATCCTCTCTCTCTCTCTCTTTTATGCCACGTCGTAGAATATCCTCTCTCTCTCTCTCTCTCGTCACGTAGAATAAATAGGTAGAAGGAGGAGGAGAGAAGGGGGGTTGGGGGGGGGGGGGGGGGGAGGGAAGGGACGGGACAAGACTGTGGATTGATAGAAGGGGACGGGGGGGGGGGGGGGGGGGGTAAGTGTTTCAGTTCAGTGTCGCGTCCATGTCCCAAAACACCTCTCTTTTTTTTTCTCTCTTTCTCTCCATCTCTCTTTGGCTTGTATCCATTCGGGGTTCAACCCACTGTTTTAAGACGTTTAACCCCATCCAGGTATCAATATTTTCCTGACGAGCGGTAGCGAGCCAGCATTTATGTCTTCTCCAAACAATGATGGCTCGCTACCGCTCCCAAGGAATGGGGATAAAAGTCTTAAAACAGTTGGCTGAATGGGTGCAAGCCAGAGAAAGAGAAAACAGGAGAGAAAGGTAAAAAAAATCCGGTGACCCCCCCTTTAAGCCGGTATCACACGAGAGCTGTTACAGTCAACATTCGATGATCAAAAAATTTCTGGCAACATTTAGGTAACAAAGGCTTTAAAGTATCCCCAATAGGCTCAACACAGCTAACTCAAAGACAACTGCAGAGGTTGAAGTAACTAAACTAAAGGTTTATAAATACCCCTGATGGTAACCAAGGCTTTAAAGTATCCCCAATAGGCTCAACACAGCTAACTCAAAGACAACTGCAGAGGTTGAAGTAACTAAACTAAAGGTTTCTAAATACCCCTGATGGTAACAAAGGCTTTAAAGTATCCCTAATAGGCTCAACACAGCTAACTCAAAGACAACTGCAGAGGTTGAAGTAACTAAACTAAAGGTTTATAAATACCCCTGATGGTAACAAAGGCTAAAGTATCCCCAATAGGCTCAACACAGCTAACTCAAAGACAACTGCAGAGGTTGAAGTAACTAAACTAAAGGTTTATAAATACCCCTGATGGTAACAAAGGCTTTAAAGTATCCCCAATAGGCTCAACACAGCTAACTCAAAAGACAACTGCAGAGGTTGAAGTAACTAAACTAAAGGTTTATAAATATCCCTGATGGTAACAAAGGCTTTAAAGTATCCCCAATAGGCTCAACGCAGCTAACTCAAAGACAACTGCAGAGGTTGAAGTAACTAAACTAAAGGTTTATAAATACCCCTGATGGTAACAAAGGCTTTAAAGTATCCCTAATAGGCTCAAAATCGCATCATATATCGGAGAGGGTTAATATGAAGCAGAGAGACTTAGGCTGGTAGTTTCATATTGTTTCCATTGAATATCAATAAATTAGCTGCTAAGGTTATTCAATGTATCGTCAACTAGACCAAAAAAGCAGAATAGACCAACACACTATAGTCTATTCGCTGTAAGTAGGCGAAAAATCATAACCTCTATCCTCTGTAACTCAAAAAGGGCTAGAGCAAATTGGCTGTAAATATCCACATCTATTCCTTGGCTGACCCTTCGATTACTCTAGTTGTTTTTTAGTTACAGAGGGTCATGATTTATCTCCTACTTACAGTGAATAGACTATAGGCTATGCTGATTAGGTCTACATAGCAAAATTTCGTCGGGGTGAAAAGGACCAAAAAAAAACATAGCCTAGTCTACTCGAGGGGGTAGTTACAACATAGCCTAGTCTACTCGAGGGGGTAGTTACAACAACATAGCCTAGTCTACTCGAGGGGGTAGTTACAACATAGCCTAGTCTACTCGAGGGGGTAGTTACAACATAGCCTAGTCTACTCGAGGGGGTAGTTACAACATAGCCTAGTCTACTCGAGGGGGTAGTTACAACATAGCCTAGTCTACTCGAGGGGGTAGTTACAACATAGCCTAGTCTACTCGAGGGGGTAGTTACAACATAGCCTAGTCTACTCGAGGGGGTAGTTACAACATAGCCTAGTCTACTCGAGGGGGTAGTTACAACATAGCCTAGTCTACTCGAGGGGGTAGTTACAACATAGCCTAGTCTACTCGAGGGGGTAGTTACAACATAGCCTAGTCTACTCGAGGGGGTAGTTACGTCTTTTTTTATTTTATTGTAGCTACTGTACATGTAGACGATTAGTGTTGCTTAAGAAGGATATGTGGTAGTAAAAAGGGTTAAGTGAGATAGTTCCAAGCCTGTATAATTGCTGGAGGCCCTTTTTAAACCGCATAATTTTGTCTAATAGTAGCCAGAATAAAGTTTAAAAGACGTGGCGGTACAGAGGGAGTTGATGTATTTATAAATGTCCTTGCTAGACCTCCATCAAGCTTGCGGTAGAAAAATGTCCGGATGCCTTCTAAAAATTACAGGCTCGCTATCGCTCGCCAGGAAAAAATCGACACCTAAATGGCACGAAAGATCTGAACATTAACACAGAAATGGGGTGAAGGTTCTCAAAATCGCCAAAATAATGGAACGAACGTCTTAAAATTTCAAAATGCTTGCTAAACATGAGGGAGAAGGGGGTCTAGCAAAAGCGACTACCGCCCTTATACTGTATAGTTAGCTAATTTAAGGAACACCCCGTTCTCAATATTAATCCTCCATTACAAACCCCAATGCACAAGAATAAACTAATATCAGAATATGATCCTCCCGGGATTCGAACTCGGGACACCAAACCCAGAACATAACCATTACCGTACACCACCAACACAGTTAAGCCTGAAACTGTACCCCTAGTCTATTTTTATTAATTTCACCACAACACCAAACACCTCCAATGAAATTAATGAAAGCATATATGTGATCCACCAGGATTCGAACCCGGGTTATCACACACATATTTATATATACCTTAAGCATTACACCACCAAGACGGTTAAAGTGGCCTACGATAATTTACGTTATTAAAAGATGGAAATTATTGTGTGAATATCGCAGTAGCCTAATGCCATATATAATATATATATATATATATATATATATATATATATATATATATATATATATATAAATAATATATATATATACCGGTATATACAGTATATATACCGTATATGATATAATTTAGCGACAGCCATAAAAGAACACTACCACTCTACCACCAAACTAATTCAACATAGGAAGGGACTGTTAGCGTTAGAGGGCGAGTTTAACCCCTTCTGTACCGCGACGTCTTATTAACTTTATTCTGGCTACTATTAGACGATTGCATTTAGTTTAAAAAGCCCCCCCCCCCCCAGTAATTAACAGGCTTCGAACTATCTCAATTAACCCTTTTTACTATCACAAATCTTTCTTAATCTGCATAAAATCGTCTAAAAATATAGCTATAATAAAATTAAAAAGACGTCGCCGGTACAGAAGGGGTTAAGATCTCTATCTAATTTCTAAAATTCTATTCTAAGCCGAGTTAAATAAATTAACGTTAGTGAAAGAGAAACAAAATTCCAGGCAAACAAAACAGCCAGAGAGAGAGAGAGAGAGAGAGAGAGAGAGAGAGAGAGAGAGAGAGAGAGAGAGAGAGAGAGAGAGAGAGAGAGAGAGAGAGAGAGAGAGAGAAAGGGAGGAATGGGGAAGGAAGGGAGGGGGGACATGGCAGGAGGGAGAGAGTGAGGAAATACAGGAGGAATAGGGCTGAATGAAGGAAGGAGGATGGGGGTGGGGGTGGAACAGAGAGACTGAGATGGGGGGAGGGAGGGGAAAGGGTGTTGGAGGAGCTGGACGAAAGAGAGAGAGAGAGAGAGAGAGAGAGAGAGAGGAGTGAGTCTGGGTTCCCTTTTCCCTGGCGTTAACCCCTTCTATACCGGCGACGTATTTATTCAGTTATTCTGGCTACTGTTACACGATATTATTCAAGTTAGGAAGGACGTCTATCAATTAAGGGGAGGTCTGCACTTGAGGGATTTTTTTTCTTGACCCCTTTCTCCCTCATGGTTAGCCCCATTGTTTTTGATATTTTAAGAAGTTTCCCCCATTAGTTTGGTGGTTTTAAGAATTTCCGCCCCATTCTGTCAATTTTAAGACCTTTCGTGCAATTAAGGTGTCGATTTTATCCTGGCGAGCGATAGCGAGCCTGTAATTTAAGAGTAGTCGGCCGAAGAAGGCCGGGACATTTTTCTACCGATAAATGTACAAATTTATCTTGAAAGGGGGTCAAGGAGGTGACATTTTAAGATTGCTGGAGGAGTAGGAAACAAACCAGAAACCTCCCCTTAAAAAGCTACCCACTCAACTTGGTGATGTACACCCTATGTGGTGGATTGTGTTCTTTTGTTTATACATGTTATTTCAGTAATCGTTGTTTTCACACCGATTTTCGGTAGAAATTTGTCCAGTTCCATATAATTAGGCCTACAGGCTCGCTCGCTATCGCTCGGCACGAACAAAATCGACAACTAAATGGCACGATAGGTCTTAAAATTGACAACAAAATGGGACGAAAGGTCTTAAAATCGCCAAACAACTAATGGGCCGAAAGTCTTAAAATCTGAAAACTAATGGAGCTAAACATGAGGAAGAAGGGACCAGTCACCAGAAAATTTAGAGGTCAAGAAAGTGATGTGTAGGCTACCCAACCCTTCCATAACGCACCTCTCTCTCTCTCTCTCTCATACACACACAATGTCCCTTATCTCCCCCCCCCCCCCCTACTACATGCCTCCACCACCACGACCACTGCTATCCCACACACTGCACTATATACCTTCATCACTCCACCATTCCACCTACCCCCTACCTCACCCCACTACCATCCAGTGGTTGTAGTGCATTAATAACCCCATTAACCCCTTCTGTACCGGCGACGTTTTTTGTTTTCATTTTAATATAGCTACATTTAGACGATTTTATGAAGATTATGAAGGATATATGGTTAACCACTAAAAGGATTAATTGAGATAGTCTGTAGCCTTCGAATGAGTAGACGTCCTTCTTAAGCTGTATACAATCGTCTAATAGTTGCCAGAATCGAATACAAAGTACATCACCGGTACAGAAGGGGTTTAATTAATCATACTCTCTATCCATCAGAAACCTACATTATTATTGCATTAGTGTCCATGTTTTCGGCTCCAACTTCCTTATAACCTGAAACTCGCAAGTGGGCAATTGTTCAGACCAACACCTTCTTGAGTGAGATATACCAACATGTTCCCACACTTATCCACCCTATTCAACATCTGACGGACATTAATACAGTAGGCCTACAGAGCGAGGCAAACATTATGCCAGTTGAGACATGACTTACGCCTGTATCACACGAGCGCGTTTTCCCTCAACATTTATCCTCAACACTGGTCTGGCAGCTTATGAGGTAAACATTTAAACTGTTTCTGTCACCTAAATTCATCTACCATCATTCTAGTTTCCGATACCAGTGTAAAATATACCAAAAATGTTGATCATCGAATGTTGACTATAAAAGCTCTCGTGTGTTACCGGCTTTATTAACGCGCCTGTACACCGCAGCTGCCTGACCCGTGACCTGACCCCGAGCGAACCCGAGTTAAGGGGGGTGACCTGTTTGTGTTCTGTCCTTTTCTATCTTTCTCTGGCTTGTATCCATTTGGCCCCATTCAGCCTACGGTTTTAAGAAATTTATCCCCATCTAGGTACCATACGCTCAAAGTGCACTCGACCAAAAATCAATCTTTACACTGGTGAGCTGTAAATAATCTAGGGTGAACGGAATGAATCGGGTGAAACATACTTCTGTGAGGTATTATTATACAATTTCAACCCACTTCCAGAATGTTTAGAGCGTTAGTGTAAAGATTGTTTTTTCATCGAGTGTACCTCCACCGCTTTGCAATACAGAAAATCTTGGGGCCAATGTATCATATTGTACAAGGGGAGAAGGATTCCTAGCCCCCTGCCCCCAATACCCCCACATAAAATGGGATTACAAATGGCAATATTAGCGTCATTTAGCGATCGACATGGGCGATACACCAATCACCAATTATACCTCGCCATACTAATTAATGTTCGTGTGTGCTCGCCTGAATAAACCCCCAAGGAAAGTGTGTGGGGGTGGGGGGGGGGGGGGGGGGGGAGATGAAAGAAGGAATGCAAGAGTTGAATGATTAAAAGGAAGGAAGGAATATTATTATGTTACCTCCACCAACTTTACTCCTAAACTCAATTAATGAAATCAACAAATACATGTGGCAGTCCAGGGATTCGAACCTAGGATGCTCACACCGAAATTCAGTGCATTTATCCATTGCGCTACGAAGACAGTTATACAGTATATAGAAGAATGAACAAATGAAAGAAAGAAGCTCAATTTAGATGCATGAAATATATCTAAATGAATGAAACTTTACCCTATTCTGCCACGAATGATAACAATACCATCTTATATATATAATGTGTCACTAAACAGAGAGAGAGAGAGAGACTGAAAAGTGGTGGTGCAGCATAAAATGATGGAGCTGAAGAGATTGATCGATACATGAGGTACCGTAGGTTGTGGTGGAGAGATGGTGGTGGTGGTAGTGAAGACCGTGAAGGGAATTTATATTGGTGGTGATGGTGGTGAAGGGAATTGGTGGTGATGATGAGTTGGGAGAGAATGCTATATACTTTACATGTGGTGGTTGTGATGAGGATTGTAGTAGTAGTGATTATAATGTGAATAGTGATGATGGTGTGGATATAATAGCAGGTGTAGTTGGTGATGCTGGTAATGGTGTATGATAGGAGAGTTACAGAGTTAAAAGGAATAGTTAGTACCTCTAAGACCTTGCGGTCCATGACGGGGAGATACTGGAAATGGAAGGAGAGACTGTTTAATACACTACCCTCTTTACAGAATGTGCTAAATACTACGGTATCTACTATAGGCTATTCTTGAACTGCTCTACTGAAGAAATGTTCGCAAATTATGAAGGAAATTTGTTACAGGTAGAACAAATCTTATTAAATTTGTGATTTTTTCTTAACAAATACTGGTAATGTACACTCACGCGTACTAAAAGTTGCTCAGGGGTGGGTCCTTCCCTCCCCTACTCCACCCTGGGCAGGTGGAAGGGGGGAGTCGGGTCCAAGTCTATCCCCACCTTCCTTCTCTAGCTGTACTGGCAGTTAGTGATTAGTGACGATTGTTCGCATGTATTACAAATGTTTGTTAAACAATAACAATAATAAACAATAATTGCACATGCTTACAATGGCCAACATTAAATATATATTAGGAATTTATTAATAAAATATACTGTATAATTGTGGGTTACAATAATCTCCTATCGGCTGTAATGGTATTCTCTCTCTCTCTCTCTCTCTCTCTCTCTCTCTCTCTCTCTCTCTCTCTCTCTCTCTCTCTCTCTCTCTCTCTCTCTCAGACTACGAAGTCAGTTCATTCAGGTTTTCAAAATATGTAATGGGTTTGATAATGTGTATCTTAACAAAATGTTTAGCTTCAATATGAATACAATACGCAACCATGGCTGGCAGTTAGAATTGAAAAAGTTCAGCACTAGTATTCTTGGAAACTTTACCATGTATGATATGTTCTACCTGGAACAAACTATCCTTAAAATTTGTAAAAATTCCCTCAGTTGAGCAGTTCTAGTAGATAGTAGATAGTATTCTGTAAGGAGTGTAGTGCACTGAAAAATGTCTCTTCTTCCACTTCGAATATTTCCCCGTAATGGATCGCAAGGCCTTCGAGATACTAACTATTCCTTGTAACTCCATGTAACTCTCTCATAGCACACACTTTCTACAACCAAGATTTAAAGGGTCTGAATGTGGTATATTTCCCTTCATTAGTGTGTGTGTGATGAATGTCGCCTGCATTTGATACACAGAGAGGAGAGTTGATGGTAAAACTGTCTGTCTATTTATCCTATTCATTATTTGTGAGTTTGTAGAAATGAGAGGCTGGGATCACAGACAGAGACAGAAGGGGGAAGCCCTGTTACTCAAGGGCTCTATACTCAAACCTTACCAAAAGCTAACACCGACTTTGATAGTAATTTGTATCGAGTTTTAAATCTAAATGATTGACAAAAAAGTGCATAGGCAACATATAATTAAATGCAAACCGTTTTTAGTATGCATCGTATTAATAAGTGGGAGAAACTTATTGAAATGATAGACAAAACCATCAATAACAGTCGCAACACTATTCCAGCCATTATTTGCCTTTAGGCCTAGTCCTTTCCTTGTATGATATAAAAGCCCGACTGTGTAAGCAATTTGAGAACCTAGGAGTAGATAAAAAGAGGGCACGTTGATGTGTATTGCAATAATGGTGAACATAATATCCTGAATACTGTATGAGATTGGATTTAATTACGGTATTATTATATTAAAATCACAGTAAGTCTTGATCGCAGAAAGTAGTGCAATGAGAGAGACACACGCAGAGAGAGAGAGAGTGTGAGAGAGTGAATGAGAGAGAGAAGCACACGACCATTACAGCCAAGATTCTTGTAACCCACGTTGTGTATAGGAACTCATTTTGAGAATACAATTATCCAGTATATGGTATTTATACATTCCTAATAAATATTAAATGTCGGGCATTGTAATAAGCATGTGCAATGATGGTTTGACAATAATTTGAATACATGAGAACAATCGTCGCTAATTACTAACTGCCACCTAGAGAAGGAAGGTGGGGGAATTGGGGATTGTTTGGGGGTGAAAGGTGGGGGTAGACTTGGACCAGACTCCCCCCTTCCACCTGCCCAGGGTGGAGTAGGGGAGGGAAGGACCCACCCCTGAGCAACCCTTTAGTACGTGTCAGTGTACCTAATTTATTCTAATTTCCAGCCATGGTTGCGTGTTGTAGTATTCATACTAAGGCTAAACATTTTGCTATAATCCACATTGTCAAACTCAATTAAGTAGCGGTATTCTATAAACTTCCATGCGTTGGCCTTGTAGCCTGTGTGTTTCTAATGAAAAGAGATCAAAAGCGCTCAACCGGTCCTCATAGCTCAGTCTTTGAATCGATTGAATAAACTTTGTAGCCCTAACTAGTATACCGGTACTTTTTAGTCGCTCTATATCTTTTCCGAGTGCTGGAGACCAAAATTTAATCGCACATTCCAGGATACTGAGAAGCTTGTATCAGAGCGTTGTAGAGAGGTGTGTGTGTGTGTGTGTGTGGGGGGGGGGGGGGGGGGGGGATGATAGTGGTAGTGGTGGTGGTACTGGAGAAGGAAATGATGATGGTGTAGTAGTGATGGAGTAGAAAGTTATGGTGGTAGTGGTAGTAGTGATGGTGGTAGCGGTGGTGGTCAAAGAAATGATGGTGATGGTGATGGTGGTGGTGAAGGAAGTGGTGGTGGTGGAGAAGGAGGTAGTTTGGAAGATGGGTATAGCCTACTGGTGGTGGTGGAGGTAGAATAGAGGGGCGACGTGCTCCTCGGTGCTGCTAGGAGAGTGGTGAACACAACCTTAGGTGACCTTAGGTAGGTATAGTGGTGGAGAGAGGTAGATTATATAGACTACTGGTGATGGTGATGGTAGATAGAGGGATGACAGTTGACGTGGAAGGCAGATTTTTTTTTTTTTTTTTTTGGTCTAGGTGGTGGAGGGAGCCGGCAGAGCAACTGCCTATAGCGAGTGCCTTAGGAGAGTGACAGGGCCAAAATAGAGGGACGTTCGAGCCAAAGTGCCTGGACACACTGAGTTTAAAGCAATTTAAGTCATAGGTAGAGGGAAAGTGATTCTGGGAGAGATTATATAGACTACTGGTTATGGTAGATGGTGATGATTGGATCACAGTTGTAGTGGAAGGCAGATTTTTTTTTATTTTATTTTTTTTCTATGTGATTGAGGGAGGCAAAAGGCAGAACTGCCTATAGCGAGTGCCTCCCCATAGTTGAAAGAGTGACAGGGCCATAATCAAGGGACGTTCGAGCCAAAATGCCTGGACACACGGAGTTTGAAGCAATTTAAGTCATAGGAAGAGGCAAAGACTGATTCTGGGAGAGAGTTCCAGAGCTCAGCTGTTGAGTAGAATTCTTACTGCCTATAGCGAGTGCCTCCCCCATAGTTGAAAGAGTGACAGGGCCAAAATCAAGGGACGTTCGAGCCCAAATGCCTGGACACACGGAGTTTGAAGCAATTAAGCCATAGGAAGAGGGAAAGACTGACTCTGGGAGAGAGTTCCAGAGCTCAGCTGTTGAATAGAATTCTTAGAGAGAAGAACCAAGCTAACGAGTGAGCGAGTTACATAAAGTGCCTACACAAACCCCTTGGTCCCGAAGAGGTGGTCCGGTCTTAAAATTACTGGCACACGAATCATTAATACAAAACAAAACAAACCATTTAAAGAGAGGCACATAATTAGTGACCTGACGAAGCTATCTGGGAAACGGTGTCAATAGAGTGCTCCTCCTCATAATTGTGCTGTTTATATTCATTCTGTCAACTTTTTGGATGTTCAATTTAAAAAAAGTGGAAGAAATAGACAGTAAATAAATATATACATAGATAGAGATAAAGAGAGTGTGTGTGTGTGTGTGGGTGTGAGAGAGAGAGGGAGAGTGAGTTTAATATGAATATACTGACTACACAGACATTACGATTTAAGCAAGGTGGTTAGGAATTATTGAGAGAGAGAGAGATAGTAGAGGATATAAAGATAAAAAGATAGATAGAGCGAGAGAGAGAGAATGAGATATAATGGATGATATAGAGATATAGATAGAGAGTGAGAGAAGAGGTAGGTTAACACAGACATTACGATTCAAGCAAGGTGGTTTGGAATTATTTAAAGAGAGAGAGTTACATATATACACAAACCTTGCGGTCCCTACTAGGTAGTCCGGACTTAATGCTAAAATATAATTTGCTACAAAGAGAGAGAGAGAGAGAGAGAGTGATATATTCTCTTTACCCCACTTGCAATAGAGACACTGCTGTCAATGCTTCAAGTCAGTATATCAAACTAGATTTACATATATTTACATAGATACACTGGCCACACAGCACTTACGATCCCTGCGAGGTAGCCAGGACTTAATCCTAGTAGAGATAGCAACCCTAACAGAAAGTGGAAGGATAGCAAATATGAAGGCTCTCTCCCCACCCTTCGCTCCCTCCGGCAATTTGAACAGGTTCGAGTTTCTCGAATCCACCACAACCACCATCAGAGAGAGAGAGAGAGAGAGAGAGAGAGAGAGAGAGAGAGAGAGAGAGAGAGGGGTGACCTGGAAACTACTAGTCTACACTATCCCACGTGTAGGTAGTATATACTGAAAGAAAGTGGAAGTGATCAAGATTATTGTCAAGTTGGTTGAGATGAGATCGAGATGCTGGTTGAGATGACCCATTACTAGCCAAGATGTACCGTACTGGTTGAGATGGTCTACTAAGCTTGGACTATAAACCACTCATGAATCAGTAACGCCCCTTGCCCCCCTCACACCTTTGTCCAATTCACCGAGAAAAAAAAATATATATAGCGACTATCACTCTTTCAACTTTGGGAGAGACAATTGTTACAGGCAGCCTTGCCTTTTGTCTCCTTCATACACACAGCAAAAATAAATAAATATAATATATAAATAAATAAATAAAATATATACAAACAAATAATATATACAAATAATGTTGCTTTCTATATCATTACTTCTGGCTATAAAATTAATCTACCTGTGTTGCCCCCTACTAACCCCCCTACCCCTCTCTTCCATTGTTTCAGAGTGTGCTATGGAGGGACCCTCCACCCTCGCCCCCCATGTCCACCCACCCACTGCCCCCTCACGCCCACGTCTCAGCCTTCTCAGTAGTCACCCCACATATTAAGGGCACCCACGGAAAAGGTAAGATTAAACTATTTACATATTTATATTTATTTGATAATTATGTATTTATCGTATTATGGTCATCAAATCTTTCATCTCTCTCTCTCTCTCTCTCTCTCTCTCTCTCTCTCTCTCTCTCAATATGTTCTTGGATGTAGAAGAGGCATTATGTACGCTACTGACAGTTAAATGGTCATATTACTTATAAT
>JAVRFV010002179.1:373293-474597 GCA_032716605.1 Paralithodes platypus
TTGTATCGAGTTTTAAAAATCTAAATGATTGACAAAAAAGTGCATAGGCAACATATAATTAAATGCAAACCGTTTTTAGTATGCATCGTATTGAATAAGTGGGAGAAACTTATTGAAATGATAGACAAAACCATCAATAACAGTCGCAACACTATTCCAGCCATTATTTGCCTTAGGGCCTAGTCCTTTCCTTGTATGATATAAAAGCCCGACTGTGTAAGCAAATTGAGAACCTAGGAGTAGATAAAAAGAGGGCACGTTGATTGCAATAATGGTGAACATAATATCCTGAATACTGTATGAGATTGGATTTAATTACGGTATTATTATATTAAAATCACAGTAAGTCTTGATCGCAGAAAGTGGGCAATGAGAGGAGACACACGCAGAGAGATGAGAGTGTGAGAGTGTGAGAGTGAATGAGAAAGAGAGACACACGACCATTACAGCCAAGATTCTTGTAACCCACGTTGTGTATAGGAACTCATTTTGAGAATACAATTATCCAGTATATGGTATTTATACATTCCTAATAACTATTCAATGTCGGGCATTGTAATAAGCATGTGCAATGATGGTTTGACTATTTAATAATTTGAATACATGAGAACAATCGTCGCTAATTACTAAACTGCCACCTAGAGAAGGAAGGTGGGGGAATTGGGGATTGTTTGGGGGTGAAAGGTGGGGGTAGACTTGGACCCGACCCCCCTTCCACCTGCCCAGGGTGGAGTAGGGGAGGGAAGGACCCACCCCTGAGCAACCTTTAGTACGTGTGAGTGTACCTAATTTATTATAATTTCCAGCCATGGTTGCGTGTTGTAGTATTCATACTAAGGCTAAACATTTTGCTATAATCCACATTGTCAAACCCAATTAAGTAGCGGTATTCTATAAACTTCCATGCGTTGGCCTTGTAGCCTGTGTGTTTCTAATGAAAAGAGATCAAAAGCGCTCAACCGGTCAGTCTTTGAATCGATTGAATAAACTTTGTAGCCCTAACTAGTATACCGGTACTTTTTAGTCGCTCTATATCTTTTCCGAGTGCTGGAGACTAAAATTTAATCGCACATTCCAGGATACTGAGAAGCCGTATCAGAGCGTTGTAGAGAGTGTGTGTGTGTGTGGGGGGGGGGGGGGGGGATGATAGTGATGGTGGTGTTGATGATAGTGGTAGTGGTGGTGGTACTGGAGAAGGAAATGATGATGGTGTAGTAGTGATGGAGTAGAAAGTTATGGTGGTAGTGGTAGTAGTGATGGTGGTAGTGGTGGTGGTCAAAGAAATGATGGTGATAGTGGTGGTGAAGGAAGTGATGATGGTGGTGGAGATAGGGTGGAGGATAATGTTGAAGACAGGAAGAATCTATGGAGTCTGGGTGGTGCTGACAGGTGAGAGTGTGGTGGAGATAGTTTGGAAGATGGGTATAGCCTACTGGTGGTGGAGGTAGAATAGAGGGGCGACGCGCTCCTCGGTGCTGCTAGGAGAGTGTCGAACACAACCTTAGGTGACCTTAGGTAGGTATAGTGGTGGAGAGAGGTAGATTATATAGACTACTGGTGGTGGAGTACAAAGTACAAAGGAAATCAAGCAACAACAGATCTAGTGACCCTTCTAGGTTGCTTGTCCTCCAAAACACTGAGGATCAAGTGTCCAAACAGTGGTTTAGAGTGGGTAAGGGAACATTGGAAAGGGAATTACTGCCCTGGAACTAATGTCCGTGGCAGGATTAGGAAGTTAGTAGGGGACATATGGGTTAGTAACTGAGGGGGGGATAAAATAAAGTTATTCATTTACAAACGCAGTCAGTCACGGGTTTGAAGCGAGATATTTGTCTAGGCGGAGTTTAAATGAATCAACGGTGATGCAGTCTATAACGTTTCGGGGAAGCCCATTCCACAAGTTGACAACTCGATTGAAGAAGAAATTCTTAGATTCGTGTGAGTTAAAAGATTTACCAATCATTTTGCAACCGTTTCCCCGTGTGTAATTAGATTGGTCGATAGTGAAGTACTTACTACAGTTCATATTGTCGATGCCTTTGATGATTTTGAACACTTGAATTAAGTCACCTCGTAATCTGCGCTGGGTTAAAGGAAATAGATTTAATTCTCTAAGACACTCTTCGAAGGGTTGGTTCTTTAGGCTAGGTATCATTTTGGTAACTCTACGTTGAACTCGTTCTAGCTTGTTATATATTTTTGGTAATAAGGGCACCAGGATTGAACGCAGTCTTTCCAGAAGAGGGCGGACTAAGGAAGTGTAAAGGGTTAGGATAACTTCTTTGGATTTATGCTCAAATGACCTGCCTATAAAGCCAATTATTTTGTTTGCCTTCTTAACAACTTCTGAACATTGTTGACTCGGTTTTAGGTTACTCGATATTGTTACCCCAGATCGGTTTCTCTGTTTACATTCTTAAGCTGAGTGCCATTCATCGAATAGTTTGCTTTCTCATTTAGGTATCCGATATGTAGTACTTTACATTTATCCGCAGTGAAACTCATTTGCCAAATTTGGGACCAACATGACAATTTATCTAGATTGTGTTGCATATCGTCAACTTGTTCTTTTGAGAGTACGCTATTTGCAATTTTGTATCGTCAGCAAATTTTGAGATTGTACAGGTGAGGCCCTCATCTATGTCGTTGATGTAAATTAGAAAGAGAATTGGTCCTAGTACCGATCCCTGGGGTACCCCGCTACGTACATTGGTCCATTTAGATGCCTTACCGTTTATGACTACTCTTTGCTTTCTGTCGCTGAGCCAATCTTCTATCCATTTCAACACACCGTCTTGTATTCCATGCGCTGTTAGTTTTAGCAGTAAACGTGTGTGGGGAACTTTGTCAAAGGCCTTTTGAAAATCAAGGTATATAATATCTACAGCTTTACTCTCATCGTAGAGGTTGAGGATATCGTGGAAGAAGTCTAAGAGGTGTGTTAAACAGGAACGTTTTTTACGAAAGCCGTGTTGAGTATCTTTAAGTATGTTATTTTCCTCTAAGTGATTTACGAGTCTGTCTCGTATGACCGTTTCTAGCATTTTACATACAACTGAGGTTAAGCTAATTGGACGATAGTTACTGGGTAGGGATTTGCTGCCTTTTTTGAATATCGGTGTTACGTTGGCTAGATTCCACTGATCAGGCATAGTTCCAGACTGCAAGGATTTATTGAATAGTAATGTCAGTGGTTTGGAGAGCTCATCCTTAGCTTCCTTCAGAACTCTAGGCGAGATTGTATCAGGTCCAGGCGTTTTATTTACCTTGAGTTTATATAAACAATTCAATACTTCTCTCTCTGTAACGGTGATATTGCTTAGAACATCTGAATTATCAATCTGAATCGGCGATGGTGTAGGGATATCACTGAGGTCTTCTGTTGTAAAAACTGATGCAAAGAAGGTATTGAGGGCATTACTCATTTGTACTTCGTCTTTGGTGTATTCTCCATTTTCATCGACTAACGGTCCAACAGTTGAAGTAACTACTTTTTTCTTTCTGATATAACTAGAGAATTCTTTCGGGTTTGTTTTACTTTGATTCGCAATATGTAACTCTAAGGTCTTTTTACTTTGCTTAATTAACTTTTTGGCTTTGCGTCGTAGCTCTACAAATTTCACCCGTTCTTCGTCATTTTGTGAGGATTTTAATCTATCATTAGCAACTTTTTTAGCAAGCAGGCAGTTTGAAATATCTTTATTCAACCATTTGGGCTTATTATTATGGATGGATGCCGTATTTTCGATGGTATGCAGTCTTGGAATGCTTTTAGGTAAGTGGTTTCGAATAACTTCCAAGATGTATTTATGTCATTATTGTTAATTAAAAAGCTCCAGTCGTTTCTTTAAACATAGCTCTAAGTTTATGGAAGTTTGCTTTCTTGAAATTAGGGGACTTTTTCGATGCTACTATTTGGTTCGTTACTAGTCAACTTTAAAGTGAAGTTATCGTACGATGGTCGCTGTTACTGAATTCATCACCAACATTCACATTCTCTATTAACTCTTCTTTTGTTGCCAGTACAATGTCAAGAACATTATTACCACGGGTCGGCGTTCGAACAAATTGATAAAGCGAACTCTCCTTGCAAGTTCGTCTACAAGTCATGTCCGGAGTGTGAAGTAAGAGTAATCGCGCCACTTGGTCCCAGGTAAATTAAAGTCGCCAAAAATTACGGTATCTTGTTAGTTACTTACATCTGCAATTTGTTCATAAATTTCTCGGTCAGTTTGCACTGATTAAGCTGGAGGTCTGTATATTAATGCAAGTATTATTTTTGTACCTTTATTATTCTTTATTAGCACAAAAAAGATGCGTCGACGTTCACATTTGAGGTTTTGACAAGAGGGTAGGTTTAAGACTTTCTTTGATATAAAGTAAAACGCCAACCTCCATTTCGATTTTATTCGGCTTTTCTCAAACATTACATAACCGGAAGTGAATACTCTGCTAAAAAGTCTCTATATCTGTATTGAGCCAAGATTCTGTTATGCCAATCACATCAGAATTTTCTGTAAAACTAGCTCCTCTAAATCTGAAAAATTTATTGCGTATGCTACGAGCGTTTGCATAGAAAACCGTTAAATTTGTTATTTTAGAACTCACGGAACGCTCTTTAATAATATTTTTGGTTCTTGTCGGATCTACATTTATGTTCATGGCTGTCCTCGGTCCTCGCTGTCTTCGGTCCTTATTGCTGGTGGTCCTCGGTTGCCTCTGTTTTTTTCTTGGCGTTGGATGATTTATGTCACTGCTGCTTCTTCTCTGATGGCGTTTTTTGATCCATGGCTGCGGACTGCTTCGTGTAGGGGACGACCCATGCGTGCTGAACCCACAAGGTTTAGATGAGTGCCATCCTTGCGGAACAGAGTAGGCTGGTTGTAGAAGTTGTCCCAGAGGTTGATGAATTAAACTTCTTCCCTCAGACACAAATATTTTAGTCGGCTATTTGTGCTGAAGGCCTTGTCGTAGAATTTATCAGGTGCGTCGATCTTGGGGAGAATGCCTGAGATGATGATATTCCTTGACTTGTTTTTGTAGTGCTGGATCATCTTGCGATATTTCTCCATCAACTCTTCGGATCTGGTGCGCATGACGTCATTTGGAGGTAGAATAGAGGGGCGACGCGCTCCTCGGTGCTGCTAGGAGAGTGGCGAACACAACCTTAGGTGACCTTAGGTAGGTATAGTGGTGGAGAGAGGTAGATTATATAGACTACTGGTTATGGTGATGGTGATGATTGGATGACAGTTGTAGTGGAAGGCATTTTTTTTTTTTGTCTATGTGATTGAGGGAGGCAAAAGGCAGAACTGCCTATAGCGAGTGCCTCCCCCATAGTTGAAAGAGTGACAGGGCCAAAATCAAGGGACGTTCGAGCCAAAATGCCTGGACACACGGAGTTTGAAGCAATTTAAGTCATAGGAAGAGGGAAAGACTGATTCTGGGAGAGAGTTCCAGAGCTCAGCTGTTGAGTAGAATTCTTACTGCCTATAGTGAGTGCCTCCCCCATAGTTGAAAGAGTGACAGGGCCATAATCAAGGGACGTTCGAGCCAAAATGCCTGGACACACGGAGTTTGAAGCAATTTAAGTCATAGGAAGAGGGAAAGACTGATTCTGGGAGAGAGTTCCAGAGCTCAGCTGTTGAGTAGAATTCTTACTGCCTATAGTGAGTGCCTCCCCCATAGTTGAAAGAGTGACAGGGCCATAATCAAGGGACGTTCGAGCCAAAATGCCTGGACACACGGAGTTTGAAGCAATTTACGTCATAGGAAGAGGGAAAGACTGATTCTGGGAGAGAGTTCCAGAGCTCAGCTGTTGAGTAGAATTCTTACTGCCTATAGTGAGTGCCTCCCCCCATAGTTGAAAGAGTGACAGGGCCAAAATCAAGGGACGTTCGAGCCAAAATGCCTGGACACACGGAAGTTTGAAGCAATTGAAGTCATAGGAAGAGGGAAAGACTGATTCTGGGAGAGAGTTCCAGAGCTCAGCTGTTGAGTAGAATTCTTACTGCCTATAGCGAGTGCCCCCCCATAGTTGAAAGAGTGACAGGGCCAAAATCAAGGGACGTTCGAGCCCAAATGCCTGGACACACGGAGTTTGAAGCAATTTAAGTCATAGGAAGAGGGAAAGACTGATTCTGGGAGAGTTCCAGAGCTCAGCTGTTGAGTAATTCTTAGAGAGAAGAACCAAGCTAACGAGAGAGCGAGTTACATAAAGTGCCTACACAAACCCCTTGGTCCCGAAGAGGTGGTCCGGTCTTAAAATTACTGGCACACGAATCATTAATACAAAACAAAACAAACCATTTAAAGAGAGGCACATAATTAGTGACCTGACGAAGCTATCTGGGAAACGGTGTCAATAGATGCTCCTCCTCATAATTATGCTGTTTATATTCATTCTGTCAACTTTTTGGATGTTCAATTTAAAAAAAGTGGAAGAAATGGACAGTAAAGAAATATATACATAGATAGAGAGAAAGAGTGTGTGTGTGTGTGTGTGGGTGTGAGAGAGAGGGAGAGTGAGTTTAATATGAATATACTGACCACACAGACATTACGATTTAAGCAAGGTGGTTAGGAATTATTGAGAGAGAGAGAGAGAGAGAGAGAGATAGTAGAGGATATAAAGATATAAAGATAGATAGAGCGAGAGAATGAGATATAATGGATGATATAGATATAGATAGAGCGAGTGAGAGTGAGTTAAGAGGTAGGTTAACACAGACATTACGATTCAAGCAAGGTGGTTTGGAATTATTTAAAGAGAGTTATATATACACAAACCTTGCGGTCCCTACTAGGTAGTCCGGACTTAATGCTAAAATAGATTTTGCTACAAAGAGAGAGAGAGAGAGAGAGAGAGAGAGAGTGATATATTCTCTTTACCCCACTTGCAATAGAGACACTGCTGTCAATGCTTCAAGTCAGGATATCAAACTAGATTTACATATATATACATAGATACACTGGCCACACAGCACTTACGATCCCTGCGAGGTGGACAGGACTTAATCCTAGTAGAGATAGCAACCCTAACAGAAAGTGGAAGGATAGCAAATATGAAGGCTCTCTCCCCACCCTTCGCTCCCTCCGGCAATTTGAACAGGTTCGAGTTTCTCGAATCCACCACTACCACCATCATGAGAGATCAGAGAGAGAGAGAGAGAGAGAGAGAGAGAGAGAGAGAGAGAGAGAGAGAAGAGTAGAGAGAGGGGTGACCTGGAAACTACTAGTCTACACTATCCCACGTGTAGGTAGTATATACTGAAAGAAAGTGGAAGTGATCAAGATTATTGTCAAGTTGGTTGAGATGAGATCGAGATGCTGGTTGAGATGACCCATTACTAGCCAAGATGTACCGTACTGGTTGAGATGGTCTACTAAGCTTGGACTATAAACCACTCATGAATCAGTAACGCCCCTTGCCCCCCTCACACCTTTGTCCAATTCACCGAAAAAAAAATATATATAGCGACTATCACTCTTTCAACTTTGGGAGAGACAATTGTTACAGGCAGCCTTGCCTTTTGTCTCCTTCATACACACAGCAAAAATAAATAAATAAATATAATATATAAATAAATAAATAAAATATATACAAACAAATAATATATACAAATAATGTTGCTTTCTATATCATAGATGTTTCTGGCTATAAAATTAATCTAGACTGTGTTGCCGCCCGACTAACCCCCCTACCCCCCTCTCCCATGGTTTCAGAGTGTTGCTATGGAGAGACCCCCCAACCCTCGCCCCCCATGTCCCCCCCCCCCCCCCCCCTCAAAGACGCCCACGTCTCAGCTCTTTTCAGTAGTCACCGCCGACATATTAAGGGCACCCACGGAACAAAGGTAAGATTAAACTATTTTACACTATTTATATTTATTTGATAATTATGTATTTACCGTATTATGTCTCAATCTTTCAATCTCTCTCTCCTCACTCTCTCTTTTTTTTCTCTCCCTCTCTCTCTCAATATGTTCTCTGGATGTAGAAGAAGGCATTATGTACGCTACTGACAGTTAAATGGTCATATTACTTATAATATAACTCCATGTGTCCAGGCATTTTGGCTCGACTGTTAATTCCTTGATGTTGGCCCTGTCACTCATTCAACTCTGGGGGAGGCACTCGTCACAGGCAGTTAGTTTTGCCGTTTGTCTCACTCATTCACATAGAAGAAAAAAAACTAGTGTTCAATAAAATACACTCCATATTCAACGATACTCATTTTCCTTCGACTGTACGGTGGCGCTAATAAGTCATGGCCCATCTGTCATTACGTTTGACTTTTTCTGTGCTGTATTAATGTCAGTCAGATGTTGAATAGGGTGGGTAAGTGTAGGAACATGTTTGTAGCTTCCACTTGATATGAAGAAATAAAGCTTAGATATTGCTGATACCAATTATTGATCAAAACATACTTGGTGCCCAGACATCACTTTTAGGCCGATTGTACAATCGGCCTAATAAGTGATGTCTCGGCACCAAGTATATATTGATCAATAATTGGTATCAGCAATATCTAAACTTGATTTATTCATTTCAAGTGAGATATACACACATGTTCCTACACTTACAGTACTCACCCTATTCAACCCGCTCAAATGGTTTCAAGTTAGATAAGTTTAGATTTAGGAAAGATATAGGAAAGCACTGGTTTGGAAATAGAGTTGTTAACATGTGGAATGCACTGCACAGAACAGTAATTAGCTCAGAAACAGTTGAAAGCTTTAAGCATAAGTTGGATTCCCATATGGGTGATATGGGCTGGGTGTGAATGGGAGCTGCTTCATGTGGGCGCATGGCCATATGCAGTTTCCCGCGCTCTTATGACCTTATGTTATGTAATTGGGGTTGGGTGTGACAGGATCTGCCTTGTGTGGGCCGATCGGCTTTTTACAGACTCCCATTTTCTTATGTTCTTAAGTGTGTGTGCTGGATCCCACTCCTTCCCCTATTCCCCCTCTACCATCCACTACTCACCCACCCTTCCCCCTTATTCCCCTCCCATCTCCCTCCCCCCATCTCCTTAGCATCTACCCCACTCGACCATCCTTCCCTCTAGTCACCCTCCTTAAAACCCCCTCCTACCCCACTACCCCCCCCCCCCTCCCTCTTACCCACTCCCCCCCCCTCCCACTTCATTTAAACTTCGCCTAGACAAATATCTCGCATCAAACCCGCGACTGACTGCGTTTGTAAATGAATAACTTTATTTTATCCCCCCCTCAGTTACATCTGTCCCCTACTAACTTCCTAATCCTGCCACGGCCATTAGTTCCAGGGCAGTAGTTACCCTTTCCCACTCTAAACCACTGTTTGGACACTTGATCCTCAGTGTTTTGGAGGACAAGCAGTCTAGAAGGGTCACTAGACCTATTATTGCTTGATTTCCTTTGTACCACTCCTTTGTACTCCCCCATCCTTCCCCTCCCTCCACCCTCTCTTCCCCCTCCTATCCCACTCTCCCCCTTCCTACCCCATCCTTCCCCTCCCTCTCCCCTCTGCCGAAACAACTCAAGGTAAGGTAAACTCAAGGAGGTATCTCTCCCCTCTTCTCTTGTCCTTCCCCTACCCTCTCATATCCTTATCCTCCCTCCCCCCTA
This sequence comes from Paralithodes platypus, assembly GCA_032716605.1. NCBI lineage: Eukaryota > Metazoa > Arthropoda > Malacostraca > Decapoda > Lithodidae > Paralithodes > Paralithodes platypus. The sequence continues at coordinate 382,908 of JAVRFV010002179.1, forward strand.
TTTCCCTCCTACCCCACCCCCACCCCATCCCCCCAACCCACACCATTGGCAATTCCGTGTACATACCTTAACCTGATGTGTGTGTGTGTGTGTGTGTGTGTGTGTGTGTGTGTGTGTGTGTGTGTGATCTGCCTCTGTCCTGGTCGACGGATCTCAGTTTAGGACCGCTATTTGCCCGAGAGAGAGAGAGAGCGAGAGAGAGATATAAATAAATAGATAGATAGATAGAGAGAGAGATAGCGTTATTCAGCATTCAACATCAGCTTCACATCCCAGGTTCGAATTCCGGGAGCGACATTAACATATTAGGATTATTATAGAGTAATGAGGAGATTGCCAGAGATTTTACAGAGAGATACGATACGATACGAGACTATGACAGAAAGAGTAGAGAAGAGAGAGAGAGAGAGAGAGAGAGAGAGAGATAGAGAGAGAGAGAGAGACAGAGAGATAGAGAGAGAAGAGAGAGAGAGAGAGAGAGAGAGAGAGAGAGATGCATAGGGAGGGTCTTGTTTTTTTGCCTGCTCGGGGGCGCTGGATATTTGATGCTTGTTTTGTTTGCTGTTTTTGTTGTGGCCTTTGATTTGTGTGGTGGTTGGGGGGGGGGGAGGGTGGGGGGTTAGACGATGGGTGTGATGTGGTGGGAGGAGGGGGTAGTGGTGGGTGGTAGGGGGTTAAAGATGGGGGAGGTGGTGGGGGTTGATAGGTGAAGGGTAGGGGGTGATGAGGGGAAGGAAGTCATATGAGTTGGTGGGTTGAGGATAGCAGGAGGGGGGGGGGGGATTATACAGTATGGGAAGGGGAGGGGGTGGTCATGTGAGTTGGTGGGGGGTGTCTACATGTGTGGCGTGTTCTTGTGTTTCGTTAACTTGTCTTTGCACTGTTCTTTGAGTCTGTGTGTGTGTTCTGTCTGTCTGTGTGTGTGTGTTTATTTGTGTTGTGTGTGTGTGTGTGTAGTGTCTTCTTGTCTGCGCACGTATGCATATGTTGGGTGTTATGAGAGAGGGTGTGTGTGTGTTGGTGTTGTGGTCATGCATTGTCTTTTGTTGTGTAGGAGTTTATTGGTTACCTCTTATGTCCCGTGTGTGTGTGTGTGTGTGTGTGTGTGTGTGTGTGTGTGTGTGTACATGGGTGGGTAGGTATGTGTGTGGGATGGGATTTTTGTGTGGGGGGGGGGGGGGGGGGTAGTTTGTGAGTGGTGGGGGTGGATATGTGTGTGTGTGTGTGTACATGGGTGGGTAGGTATGTGTGCGGTGGGTGTGGTGTGATGTGTGTGTGTGTGTGTGTTGTGAGTTATAGTGAGTGGGTGGGTGTGGGTGTGTACATGGGTGGGTAGGTATAGTGTGCTGGGTGGGATGTGTATGGGGGGGGGTAGTTTGTGAGTGGGTGGGGTGTGTATGTGTGTGTGTACATAATAATAATAATAATAATAATAATAATAATAAACGGTTTATTATTATTTATTTCAGCCTCATGAGCTGAAAATACACATTTTACAATTTAGTGGATGAACATGAGATGTACAGATATGAGGATGGTAAGCTTAGTTTACAAACAAAATAAATAAATACAATAATGATGCATGTGCAGAATACAAATTATCATAAAATAACCATGAGAGTAAGTGATATACAGTACATTTACACATTTATTAACTTACTCATATACAGAACATACGTATATACACGTACGTGCGCACATACATATACATACATATAGGAACATAAGAACATGCAGTAAGTGTGCACATGTCCGTATACACAAACCCTCACGTATGCACACAGACATACATACATACAGAAACTGTTTTGGTAAGTGAGGTAAAGAGGGTGCGGGTACTACAATGGGAGGTTAATCCTCGGTAGTGCAGGTGTGTGTGTGTGTGTGTGTGTGTGTGTGTGTGTGTGTGTGTGTGTGTGTGTGTGTGTGTGTGTGTGTGTGTGTGTGTGTGTGTGTGTGTGTGTGTGTGTGTGTGTGTGAGACAGAAGGCGAAATATGGAAGAGCTGGGCGTCTCTATTGTTAAGGGTGGAAATACATGGATGAAGATACGCGAACACTTAATAATAGATAATGCTTATGCATAGATTTATAATCAGAATTTGCGCTAGTGAGCAATATGTTCTCGCTCATATGTACGTATATTTACATACATATGTTCATATGACCATATAAATATAAATACACGTACAGTACATATATATATTATATACCTTATATTCTCAACCGGGCTCGAACCATTGACAGCACGTACACACAGACATACATATACATAAATATATGCACATTACATGCATATATGCTCTTCTCTTATCCTACCTGATACTCTCAGCCGGGCTCGAACCACAAACAGTATACACTATACACATATATATATACATAAATAACGCATACATACATACACATATACGCACACATACATACACATATACTGCACATACATAGATACATATATACACATATACATAAACAAACTCAAGCAAATACATACATAATTATATTCTAATACACACACGCACACACACTTATGCATATATTATTAAAGGTGGGCACGTATATATGGTGTGACAGACCGTTATTACACATTATTAATAATATTAACAATGGTTGGGATAGGACTATTTTTATATCTGTCAGTTCTTGCTCTTATTGGTTGGAGTGTGTTGAAAATGACGAGCTGCCCGTGTAGGTCTAGGGGCGTCTGGTGGAAGTAAGTTTCTGTGTCGATGGTGAACAAGCAGCTTAGATGCAAACTGTTTGAGTGTGTTGTAGTGGTGGGTTGAAAGTGCAGGTATGCTAAGGTGGTGAGAGCTTCCTCGTAACCCTGGATATGTGCCACCCAGGATGATCCTGCATGCCCTCCTCTGAACTCTCTCCAGTTGACGTTGTTGTGTTAGGGTTAGAGAGGAGGACCAGGCGGGAGAGGCGTAGGTGAGCTTAGGGAGTATAAAGGTGTTATATATACTCTTCAGCTCATTCTCCGGCGCCCCCAGGGATCTCAACCGCCTTAGCATAAATAACTTGTAAGTGGCGGTCCCTGACTGTGGTAGTTACATGTTTCTTCCAGTTCAGTTTTGTTGTCCACAGTGATTCCGAGGAGTTTGGTGGACTCAACAAGCTGAAGGGGATGAGGACCAATTGTGACAGTGGGTGGAGGAAGGTCGGTAACGGAAGTGTTGATGTGCATGACCACTGTCTTGTCATGATTGATAGTCACAGGATTGTCTGTGGTCCAGGCTTGAAGACGGTCGAGGATGTCTTGTAGGGGTCATAGTTAGGGGAGGTGTTATCGACAGTAATGCCGACTGTCGAGTCGTCCACGTACTTCCAGTGGAATGGGGTGTCCTTTAGGGCATCATTAATCAAGATGAGGAACAATAGAGGCCCCATCTTTGTGCCCTGTGGGACTCCACATGTAATGTCTAGGAAGGTGGAGATGAAGCCTTGGTATCGCACTGCTTGTCGTCTGTCACTAAGGAAGTCGGTCAACCACGCAACCAGGGTAGGATGTAGCCCCAACTTTATGGCTTTGTTGATGATGATGGTGTGGTCAACAAGGTCAAATGCTTTCCTGAAGTCAATAAAGGCAAGGGCGAGGGAAGTCTTTCTCTTCTCAAGATTTGTGTAAATATAATCTAGGAAGCTAATAAGACAGTGAGTGGTGGAGGAGGTTTTTACGTTGCCAAACTGTTGGGGATCTATCAAGTGACGGATTTGTGAGTAAGCCCAGGTGAATACAAAGTCCTCACAGATTAGACTAGGGATGGGCGTAATGGCAATTGGTCTGAGTTCATTAAGAGAATGTGGGGAGGGGGTTTTGGGGATTGGAGTGACGTATGAAGTTTTCCAGTCTGCAGGGCTTTTACTTTGCCTTAAGGAGGCATTAATTATCGAGCAAAGGGGGGTGGCAAATTCCACTGAAAATTCTTTGTATATTTTCATGGGTAGGTCTACTGGGGTTGTTGATCTTTTTGATTTGAAACTGGAAAGCTTTTTGGCCACTTCAAATTCTTGAACAGTTACTGGGGGGGAAGGGGATGGGAGGAAGGCAGGGAGGTTGGTGCGGTCTAGTTTGGGGAGGGTTTGGCAGATGGTAGAGAAGTGATTATTTATCAGTTCAGGTGCATCTACACGAGGGACATGGGAAACACAGGGGATCGAAGGAGTCCCACTACTTAAACCACAAAGATTCTTAATTTTAGAGTACCACTGACTGATATTGGTTTGTTTTAAATGATGAATCTTTGTAGGGTAGTAGGACTTCTTCGCCCAACGGATTTCCCTTATCACAATGTTGCGTAGGTCCTTGTAGCGATTGTTGTCCGTGTAGAAGGCCTTATTCCGATTCTGCATCAGTCTCTTGATCCGAGGAGTAATCCTCATGGGTGGGTAGGTATGTGTGCGGTGGGTGTGGGGTGGGGAGGGTAGTGTGGGTGTGGGTATGTGTGTGTGCGTGTGTGTGTGTACATGGGTGGGTAGGTATGTGTGCGGTGGGTGTGATGTGTGTGTGTGTGGGGGGGAGGGGGGTAGTTTGTGAGTGGGTGGAGGTGGATATGTATATGTGTGTGTACATGGGTGGGTAGTTATGGTGCGGTGGGTGTGGTGTGTGTGTGGGGTGGGGAGGGTAGTGTGGGTGGGTGTGTACATGGGTGGGTAGGTATATGTGTGCTGGGTGGGATGTGTGTGTGTGTGTGGGGGGGGGGGTAGTTTGTGAGTGGGGGGGGGTTAGTTTGTGAGTGGGGGGGGTAGTTTGGTGATGGGGGGGGGTTAGTTTGTGAGTGGGTGGGGGTGGGTATGTGTGTGTGTGTTGATGGGTGGGTAGGTGTGTGTGCTGGGTGGAATGTGTGTGTGGGGGGGGCGTAGTTTGTGAGTGGGTGGGGGGCAGGTGTGGGTACGTGTGTGCTGGGTGGAATGTGTGTGTGTGTGTGTGGGGGGGGGGGGGGGGGGGGGGGGGTGGCGTAGTTTGTGAGTGGGTGGGGGGCGGGTGTGTGTATGTGTGTGCTGGGTGAAATGCAGACCGTTTATAGTATGTATGGTATTGAATTAATGGGAGAAACTGATTGAAATGATAGACGAAACAATCAATAACAGTCGCAACACTATTCCAGCCAATCTTTGCCTTTAGTTGTTGTTGTTGTTGTTGTTGTTCCCTAAGCTGCCTGGCCGAACAGCCCCGAGTTCCTGAGGAAGGCCATGGCCACGATCGGGCTTTCCCACAGAGCTCTCATTGAGTGTAGATTGTGTTGTTGGCGTAAGTGGTTGGTTGTGTGAAATGCAGTCTTCTATGATGTGTTTAATGGTACCGGTATGGGGTGCTGTGTTACATCCCGGGCAGGCGTCGACAACGGAGTCATGCCTTTAGTTTTTTCCAGTTACGATATAAAAGCCCGACTGTCTAAGTAATTTGAGAGACTAGGAGTAGATCGTAGAGGGCGCGTTGATGTGCATTACAAAAATGGTGAACATAATATCCTTAATACTGTATGAGATTAGATTTAATTATGGTATAATCATATTAAGTATTGATGATAGAAAGTAGTGGAATGAGAGAGAGACATACACACACGCAGAGAGAGAGAGAGAGAGAGAGAGAGAGAGAGAGAGAGAGAGAGAGAGAGAGAGAGAGAGAGAGAGAGAGAGAGATCCACTACAGCCGGGATTCTTGTAACCCGTGTTGTGTATAGACTCATTTTTATTTTTGAGAATGCAATTATACACTATACAGTATATTGTATCAATACATTCCTAATATATTTTAAATGTTGACCATTGAAAGCATGTGCAATGATGGTTTGACAATAACGTGCAAAACATGAGAACAATCGTAGCTAATCACTAACTGCCAGCAGCTAGAGAAGGAAGGTGAGGGAGTTGGGGATAGTTTGGGGGTGGAAGGTGGGGGTAGACTTGGACCTGACTCTCCCCTTCCACCTACATGACGAAAACAAATCAAATCCATGAGGCTCATGTGGAGTAGGGGAACGAAGGACCCACCCCTGAGTAACTTTTAGTACGCGTGAGTGTACATTTTTCGGTAGGAAAAAAAATCAGGCCAAAGGCCGGTTCTTCCAACATTGCAGGCTCACTATCGTTCGCCAGGGGAAAAATCGACACCTAGATAGCACGAAGGGTCTGAGTATTCACGGAGAAGTGGGGCGAAGGGTCTTAAAATCGCCAAACTAGTGGGCCGAACGTCTTATGGTCTCAAAACTAGTGGGGCTGAGCATGAGGGAGAAGGTGGTCGGAAAAACGGCCCATCCCACCTTAAACACACTCACTTACCGCCTGCCTGCCTGCCTGCCTCGCTCTCGCTCTCGCTCACAGATCAACTGGAATGGACCGCAATGCCTCTATACTAACTGCTCTTTGTAGGTCTCTCCATATGTAGGCCTATATACCGGTACACATAATTTATACAGTATATATGAACACACACACACAAGCTCTCACCCTCCCTCTCTCTCACGCACACACACTAACTAATTAAAACCGTACTAATTATTTGTTCTCTCTCTGTCTCTCTCTCTCTCTCTCTTTGGTTGGTATTATAACTACCACAGAGCATGCTTAAGCTGTATAATATCGTCTAAATATAGCTAGAACAAAATATAACACGTCGCTTACCCACCCTATTCAACATCTGACAGACATTAATACATCACTATAAGTAGAAATATACTATAAGTAGAAATGATGTGCTTAAGGAAATTGACAGACTGAAACCTCAGAAATCGCCTGGTCCCGATGAGGTATATGCCAGAGTATTAAAAGAATGCAGAGATGAGTTAAGTTACCCATTAACATTTCTTTTTAACAATTCATTAGAAACAGGTATAGTTCCAGAAGCTTGGAAGCTTGCAAATGTAGTTCCGATTTTCAAAAAAGGTGATAAATCAATAGCATCCAATTACCGTCCCATTAGTCTCACTTCAATCATAGGAAAGCTACTAGAGTCAATTATTGATAGGAAAATGAGAAACCACTTAGAAACATTTAACTTAATCAATTCTTCTCAGCATGGATTCACACAGGGACGTTCTTGCCTTACTAATTTGCTTAGTTTTTTCTCAGAGGTATATGAAGCAGTAGATAATGACAAGGCATACGATATTATATATTTAGATTTCAGTAAAGCTTTCGACAGAGTCCCTCATGAGAGATTGATGAGAAAGGTTGAGGCACATGGAATAGGTGGGGCGTTGTTGGGATGGATTAGGTCATGGCTAATTGGTAGGAAACAGAGAGTCAGCATAAATGGTACCAAGTCAGAGTGGGGAGCAGTCAAAAGTGGTGTCCCCCAGGGATCGGTATTAGGTCCCCTGTTGTTTCTTATATACATAAATGACCTAGATTTAGGTATAACTAGTAGGATAAGTAAATTCGCAGACGATACTAAAATGGGGAGATCAATTGATTCAGATAGCGATATAGAGTGCCTCCAAAGGGATCTAGATACCTTACATGAATGGTCAGTAAATTGGCAGATGAAGTTTAACATTGACAAATGCAAGGTATTAAAGATAGGGAAGATGCAAACAAATGTTAAATATAAACTAGCTAATTTAGAATTAGAAAATTCAGACTGCGAGAAAGATCTGGGTGTGTTTGTTAGCAATGATTTGAAGCCTAGAAAACAGTGTATAGGCGTTCGTAATAAGGCAAACAGGATTCTCGGGTTCATCTCTAGGAGTGTGAGTAACAGAACTGCTGATGTTATCTTAAAACTTTACTTGTCATTAGTGAGACCCCATATGGATTATGCTGTCCAATTTTGGTGTCCTTATTACAGAATGGACATAGATTCATTGGAGAGAGTACAGCGTAGAATGACAAAAATGATCCATAATATTAGAAATCTTCCGTATGAAGAAAGGTTGAAGAAATTAGGTTTACATTCGTTAGAGAGACGCAGAGTTAGAGGGGATATGATAGGTGTTCAAGTGGGTTAGTGGGATTAACAAAGGGGACATGACAAATGTACTAAAGCTCAGTGATAGCGAAAGAACTCGTACCAATGGTTTCAAATTAGATAAATTTTGTTTCAGAAAAGATATAGGAAAATATTGGTTTGGTAACAGAGTTGTAGATGGGTGGAATGGACTACCAAGTGCTATAGTGGGATCTAAAACTGTAGGGAGCTTTAAGATAAAATTAGATAAGCTTATGGACGAGAAGGGTTGGGTGTGAGGGGGGATCAGCCGGGTTGGGCCAATCAGCGCTCTGCAGACCCCCATAATCCTGCGTTAATCTCTAACCGTTTTGGTAAGATGATCCTCAGGGTATTAGAGTGTTGAGCCTATAATTGGGCTTTGTAATTGATTTGGGGTTGTGTGGGACAGGGATCTGCCTTGCTTAGGCCAATCGGCTTTCTGCAGACTCCCATTTTCTTATGTTCTTATGTTCTTATCACAGAGCAAGCCAAACGTAATGACAGCTGGTACATGACTTATAGCGCGACCGTACATCTCAACCAGTATAGCCGGTACATTAGTCGTATAACTACACTTATGACAAATATGAACAGAAAACATAAGTACGTAAGAAAATGGGAGTTTGCAGAAAGCCGATTGGCCCACACAAGGCAGATCCCTCTCACACCCAACCCTCATTATAGGCCCAGCTCACAGACACCATGAGGACCGACCTCACCAAAACGGTCAGGTCAGAGCGCCGATTAGCCCACACCCGGCAGATCCCCCTCACACCCAACCCATCTCGTCCATATGCCTAGCCTATCTAGTTTTATCTTAAAGCTCTCTATCGTTCTTGATCTCACTATAGCACTTGGTAGCCTATTCCACATATATGCAACTCTCGTGAGTCTGCAGAGAGCCGATTGGCCCACAGAAGGCAGATCCCTTTCAAACTCAACCCATCTCGTCCATACGCCTATATAATTTTATCTTTAAGCTCTAGCAAATCGTCAAATAGTAGCGAGGATGAAGTAAAAAGACATCGCCGGTACAGAAGGGGTTACATAAGAACATGGGAGTCTGCAAAAAGCCGATCGGCCCACACAAGGCAGATCCCTGTCACACCAAACCCCAACCACAAGGCCCAACTCACCAATACCTTGAGTACCGACCCCACCAAAACGGTCAGAGATTAACACAAGATAACGGGGGTCTGCTGAACGCCGATTGGCCCACACCTGGTAGATCCCCCTCACACCCAACCCATCTCGTCCATATGCCTATCTAATTTTATCTTAAAGCTCCCTATCGTTCTTGATCCCACTATATCACTCGGTAGCCTATTCCACCCATCTACAACTCTGTTACCAAACCAATATTTGCCTATATCTTTTCTGAAACGAAATTTAAGGGGACATGGGCCGGTTTTCTGGACCCCTTTCTCCCTCATGTTTGGCCCCATTGCTTTTGAGATTTTAGGACGTTCGCCCTAGTGGTTTTGACAATTTAAGACATGTTGCCCCATTTCTGTCAATTTTGGGACCTTTCGTGCCATTAGGGTGTCGATTTTTTCCTGGCGAGCGATAGCGAGCCTGTAATTTAAGAGCAACCGGCCTCTGGCCGGGAAATTTTTCTACCGAAAAATGTACAAATTTGTCTTGAAAGGGGGTCTAGGGGGTGTAATTTTAAGCTTGATGAAAACGTAGTGAACAAACTAAATACCTCCCCTTAAATGGTCGACATCCTTCCTAAATTAAATTAAATCTTCTAATACTAGCCAAAATAAACTGGAAATGCACTACAACCAATACAAAGGAGTACAAAGGAAATCAAGCAACAACAGGTATATGGATGGTACAGGGGGTATGGGTGAGGTAGGGGTAGGTGGAGGCATGGGATAGCAGTGGTGGTGGGGTAGGGGTGGTCATGATGGTGTTGACAAGGGAAGGGTGGTGGAGAGAGAGAGAGAGGGGGGGGGGGAGATAAGGGATATAGTGTGTGTAAGAGAGAGAGATAAATGTACATAGATACACTGGCCACACAGACCTTACGATCCAAACGAGGTGGTCAGGACTTAATTCTAGTAGAGATGGCATATCCGATAGAAAAGGAGAGGGAGAGAGAGAGAGACCTCACACACGTAGCATGTAGGGGTCAGTTGTTTTTTATAGCTGATCTGTGGAGCCAGTGGGGGTCACGTGACTTTTAAGAACAGGCAACATGGATAAAACAATTACAGTTTTCACACTTTAAACACTCAATTATGCAAGACTTGGTACACTTTGAGCATGAATTTCCCGGAGGGGGTAGGCTTGTTCCATGAGACATGCTTCTAGGTATGGGGGGGGGGGGGGGGTTTACAAACGGGTAATTCAATTTTCACTTTTCACTTTTCTATTTAGGGATTTCACTTTTTAAATTACCGGTACCTTAATTTAACTTCCACACGATAGATTCATATCACCAATATGGAGAAAGGCGATGGGGGAAAATAGTGGTAGTGGTAGAAATGTTGGTGTGGGTGGTTTGTATGGTTGAACAACAGGTGGCGCTGACTGTGGGCGAGAAGGCTGGGTAGAGTATAGTATTTTCGTTAATATTTCATCACCCACTCGCTTAATTTTCTTCCAGATACAATCACAAACGGCGCGAATCCTTAATGCTTAATTGGCATAGCTCACTACACTGTAACGTCAGTATTTCCAGAGATATTGACACAATCTGAGGACCTCTGCTGCACCGTGATTACACCCGGTCACCGACACACACCGATACACACACACATTACCGGTACATAAGAACATAAGAAAATGGGAGTCTGCAGAAAGCCGATTGGCCTAAGCAAGGCAGATCCCTGTCCCACACAACCCCAATTCATTACAAAGCCAATTATAGGCTTCACACTCTAATACCCTGAGGATCATCTTACCAAAACGGTTAGAGATTAACGCAGGATTATGGAGGTCTGCAGAGCGCTGATTGGCCCAACCCGGCTGATCCCCTTCACACCCAACCCTTCTCGTCCATATGCTTATCCAATTTTATCTTAAAGCTCCCTACAGTTTTAGATCCCACTATAGCACTAGGTAGTCCATTCCACCCGTCTACAACTCTGTTACCAAACCAATACTTGCCTATATCTTTTCTGAAACGAAATTTATCTAATTTGAAACCATTGGTACGAGTTATTTCGCTATCACTGAGCTTTAGTACATTTGCCATGTCCCCTTTGTTAATCCCACTAACCCACTTGAACACCTCTATCATATCCCCTCTAACTCTGCGTCTCTCTAACGAATGTAAACCTAATTTCTTCAACCTTTCTTCATACGAAAGATTTCTAATATTATGGATCATTTTTGTCATTCTACGCTGTACTCTCTCCAATGAATCTATGTCCATTCTGTAATAAGGACACCAAATTTGGACAGCATAATCCATATGGGGTCTCACTAATGACAAGTAAAGTTTTAAGATAACATCAGCAGTTCTGTTACTCACACTCTAGAGATGAACCCGAGAATCCTGTTTGCCTTATTACGAACGCTTATACACTGTTTTCTAGGCTTCAAATCATTGCTAACAAACACACCTAGATCTTTCTCGCAGTCTGAATTTTCTAATTCTAAATTAGCTAGTTTATATTTAACATTTGTTTGCATCTTCCCTATCTTTAATACCTTGCATTTGTCAATGTTAAACTTCATCTGCCAATTTACTGACCATTCATGTAAGGTATCTAGATCCCTTTGGAGGCACTCTATATCGCTATCTGAATCAATTGATCTCCCTATTTTAGTATCGTCTGCGAATTTACTTATCCTACTAGTTATACCTAAATCTAGGTCATTTATGTATATAAGAAACAACAGGGGACCTAATACCGATCCCTGGGGGACACCACTTTTGACTGCTCCCCATTCTGACTTGGTACCATTTATGCTGACTCTCTGCTTCCTACCAATTAGCCATGACCTAATCCATCCTAACAACGCCCCACCTATTCCATGTGCCTCAACCTTTCTCATCAATCTCTCATGAGGGACTCTGTCGAAAGCTTTACTGAAATCTAAATATATAATACCATATGACTTGTCATTATCTACTGCTTCATATACCTCTGAGAAAAAACTAAGCAAATTAGTAAGGCAAGATATACATACAGGTACATATCAGCACACACTCTCTGATACACACACATACCGGTACATATCAGCACACACTCTCTGATACACACACACACACACACACACACACACACAGATACACACACACACACACACATATCCATTGATACACACACACATACCGGTACATATCAGCACACACTCTCTGATACACACACACATACCGGTACATATCAGCACACACTCTCTGATACACACACACACACACACATCCATTGATACACACACACATACCGGTACATATCAGCACACACTCTCTGATACACACACACACACACATACAGATACACACACATTTTTATATTATGATAATTTGTATTCTGCACATGCATCATTATTGTATTTATTTATTTTGTTTGTAAACTAAGCTTACCATCCTCATATCTGTACATCTCATGTTCATCCACTAAATTGTAAAATGTGTATTTTCAGCTCATGAGGCTGCCATTCTTTAATAAACCGTTTATTATTATTATTATTATTACACTGATACACACACTCACAGATACACACACACACACGCACACATATCCATTGATACACACACACACACACACACACTCTCTCTCTGATACACACACTCACAGATACACACACACTCACACATATCCATTGATACACATACCGGTACATATCAGCACACACTCTCTGATACACACACACACACACACTCTCTCTCTGATACACACACTCACAGATACACACACACTCACACATATCCATTGATACACACACATACCGGTACATATCAGCACACACTCTCTGATACACACACACACACTCTCTGATACACACGCTCACAGATACACACACACACACACATATCCATTGATACACACACATACCGGTACATATCAGCACACACTCTCCGATACACACACACACACTCTCTCTCTGATACACACACTCTCACACATATCCATTGATACACACACATACCGGTACATATCAGCACACACTCTCCGATACACACACACACTCTCTGATACAGACACTCACAGACACACACACACATATATCCATTGATACACACACACATACCGGTACATATCAGCACACACTCTCTGATACACACATATCCATTGATACACACACACACACACACACATATCCATTAATACACACACACATACCGGTACATATCAGCACACACTCTCTGATACACACACACACACACACATACCGGTACATATCAGCACACACTCTCTGATACACACACACACACATACATACCGGTACATATCAGCACACATTCTCTGATACACACACACACACACACACATACCGGTACATATCAGCACACACTCTCTGATACACACACACACACACACACACACACACACACACACACACACACACACATACATACCGGTACATATCAGCACACATTCTCTGATACACACACACACACACACACACACACACACACACACACACACATATCCATTGATACACACACACATACCGGTACATATCAGCACACACTCTCTGATACACACACACACACACACATATCCATTGATACACACATATCCATTGATACACACACACATACCGGTACATATCAGCACACATTCTCTGATACACACACACACACACACACACACATCCATTGATACACACACACATACCGGTACATATCAGCACACACTCTCTGATACACACACACACACATCCATTGATACACACACACATACCGGTACATATCAGCACACACTCTCTGATACACACACACATCCATTGATACACACACACATACCGGTACATATCAGCACACACTCTCTGATACACACAGCTATATTACGGTTTTAGTAATGTTATAAATACATAAAACCAAATTCAACATACTATTTATCCATCAGAAACCTACATAATTACCGTATTTGTGTTTAATATCGATGTTTAGAGGCCGAACTTCCTTATAGCCTGAAACTCGCAAGTGGTCAATTAACCCTTTTTACTACCACAGAGCCTTCTTAAGCTGCATAATATTGTCTAAATATAGCTAGACTAAGATATAATACACGTCGCTGGTACTAAGAGGGTTAAAATGCGCGCTGAAATATAAGAGAGAGTGTGTGTGTGTGTGTGTGTGTGTGTGTGTGTGTGTGTGTGTGTGTGTGTGTGTGTGAATTGCCTACGTGTTAACTATCTATATCCAGTAAGTACAAAGTACAAAGGAGTACAAAGGAAATCAAGCAACAACAGGTCTAGTGACCCTTCTAGGCTGCTTGTCCTCCAAAACACTGAGGATCAAGTGTCCAAACAGTGGTTTAGAGTGGGTAAGGGAACTTCTGCCCTGGAACTAATGTCCGTGGCAGGACTAGGAAGTTAGTAGGGGACATATGGGTTAGTAACTGAGGGGAGGATAAAATAAAGTTATTCATTTACAAACGCAGTCAGTCGCGGGTTTGATGCGAGATATTTGTCTAGAGAGAGAGAAGAGAAGAGAAGAGAAGAGAAGAGAAGAGAAGAGAAGAGAGAGAGAAAGAGAGAGAGAGAAAGAGAGGAGTTAGTTAATCCCTGCCAATCCCAAAATTTTTCTCTTAACGAGGAAACCGGACCGCCCACCAGCCCACCTGGGGTCATTGGAGATGGTTGAAGGGGGAGTGAGGATATGGGGGGGGGAGACAAGTAAGGAAGGTGTGGAAGGGAGGGATGAAGTGGAGAGAGAGGGGGGGGGGAGGTGGAGAGAAAGGGGAGGGGGGGGGGAGGTAGAGAGAGAAAGGGGAGGGGGGGAGGTGGAGAGAGAAAGGGGGGGGGGGGGGAGAGAAAGGGGGGGGGGAGGTAGAGAGAGAAAGGGGAGGGGGGGGGGGAGGTGGAGAGAGAAAGGGGAGGCGGGAGGAAGGGAGGATGATAATGGCGAAAGGGGTGGAGAGAGAGAGAGAGAGACCATGTAGATTGATTTAGGTACCGGTAACAACTAATATAAATAGTTAACCTTATACCATGTTCCGAATAGGCAGACCAGAAATTGTGTAGAACTCATATTATGGGCTTTGATTTTCCACACTTATTCCCTGGCTGACCCTTCCCAAATGGTAGAAAGTTTAGCTGGATTACGGTACGGTAGTTACTGAGTTGTCCTATTTACTTGGAACAGGGTTAACCACTTCAGCACCATGACGTCATTTTCCTCTTATTCGGGCTACCCTCTCATTAAGGGGAGGTTTTTAGTTTGGTCTCTAGATATCCATCAAGCTTAAGATTACACCCCCTTGAGCCCCTTTCAAGATAAATTTGTACATTTTTCGGTAGAAAAATGTCGGCTGAAAGCCGGTTCCTCTTAAATTACAGGCTCGCTATCGCTCGCCAGGATAAAATCGACACCTAAATTGCACGAAAGGTCTTAAAATTGACAGAAAAGGGTTGAAAGTTCTTAAAATTATCAAAATAATGGGGCAAACTTCTTAAAATTAGAAAAGCAATGGGGCTAAACATGAGGGAGAAAGGAGTCAAGAAAAAACTCCCTCAAGTGGAAATCTCCCCTTAAGATAGACCCTTCTTAAACTACATAAAACCGTGGAATTTTAGTTAGAATCGAAAGTAAGGCGGCGTCATGGTGCCGAAGGGGTTAAGCTGGTGTTGAGGGAAAATGTGATTAAGGGGACATGGGCCGGTTTTCTGGATCACTTTCTCCCTCATGTTTAGCCCCATTAGTTTTCAGATGTTAAGATGTTTGACCCATTAGTTAGTCGATTTAAAGACCTTTCGCCCCATTTCTTCGTCAATATTTAGACCCTTCGTGCTATTTAGGTGTCAAAAGAGAGAGAGAGAGAGAGAGAGAGACCTTAAAGTTTAAACAAAGTCAAGCCCCATATAATTATTTCCTACCCACACCTAGTTTTTATTGCTCTTTCCTCTCAGTGTAGGCAGCCGATGACTCACCCTCTATTTGTTTATCTGTTCAGGTTATCTATGAGTTTATATAATGTTTATATTATACAGTATATATCTAACGTATCTAACTAGTGTTTTATATGTCTGTCTAGCCATGTGTCTAACTATGAATGGTATATAGCAAGCAGTATAGGGTATATATATATATATAGTGTGTGTGTGTGTGTGTGTGTGTGTGTGTGTGTGTGTGTGTGTGTGTGTGTGTGTAAATGGTATCAGTTTAGTTTAGATAGCCTTTTGCGAACTCACTCGACCCAGCTTTGTCAGCACGGGATAAAACAAAAACACTCTGATAGGAAACAGATGTGTATATTTTTACCCGGGTCAGTGGCCAGTGTTGTTGTGATGACGGGGGTACTAAGGTATTTCCTCGGTGATAACCCAGGGACACTATTATTATTATTATTATTACTACTACTACTACTACTACTACTACTACTACTTCCCGTGTATTTGCCTATTTTAAGACCTTTCGTGCCATTTAGGTGTCGATTTTATCCTGGATAGCGAGCCTGCAATGTGAAAGGAATCGGCAGAGACATTTTTCTACCGAAAAATGTACACGTTTATCTTGAAGGGAGGGTATGGGGGATAATTGTTCAAGCTTGATGGATGTCTAGGGAGCAAACTAAAAATTAAATAGGCCTAATTAAATAAGTAAATGACATTAGGCTAGCTAAATGTTTACATTTTTCAATAGAAAAATGTCTCCGGGGAAACCCGGATTTCTCCATATAATGCTGGCTCGCTATCGCTCGCCAGGAAGATATCGACACCTGGATGGGGATAAACGTCTTACAACAGTTGGCTGAATGGGGCCGAATGGATAGAAGCCAAAGAGAGAGGGAAAGAATCAGAAAAAAAGCGAGGTGGGCTCCCTTAACCCCTTCTGTACCGGTGACGTTCTTTCCATTATATTCTGGCAACTATCAGACGATTTTGTTCAGCATAAGAAAGACGTCCACCAATTACTAAGCTACAGACTATCCCAATCCTTATGGCTATATAGGGGTTGGATGTGACAGGGATCTGCCTTGTATGGGCCGATCGGCTTTTTGCAGACTCCCATTTTCTTATGTTCTTATAGTCTATTTGCTGTAAGTAGGCGAGAAATAATGATCTCAAGTTAGATAAGTTTAGATTTAGGAAAGATATAGGTAAGCCACTGGTTTGGTAATAGAGTTGTTAAGGGGAGATTTCCACTTGAGGGACTTTTTTCTTGACCCCTTTCTCCCTTATGTCTAGCCCGATTGCTTTTGGGATTTTAAGACGTTTGCACCATTAGTTTGGTGATTTTTAAGAATTTCCGTCCCATTCTGTCAATTTTAAGACCATTCGTGCCATTTAAGTGTCAATTTTATCCTGGCGAGCGATAGCGAGCCTGTAATTTAAGAGTAATCGGCCTTCGGCCGAGACATTTTTCTACCGAAAAATGTACAAATTTATCTTGAAAGGGGGTCAAGGGGGTGAAATTTTAAGATTGCTGGAGGAGTAGGAAACAAACTAGAAACCTCCCCTTAACATGTGGAATGCACTGCCCAGAACAGTAATTAGCTCAGAAACAGTTGAAAGCTTTAAAAGCATAAGTTGGATTCCCATATGGGTGATATGGGCTGGGTGTGAAAGGGAGCTGCTTCATGTGGGCCGCATGGCCATATGCAGTTTCCCGCGATCTTATGACCTTATGTTGTTATGTAATTGAGGTTGGGTGTGACAGGGATCTGCCTTGTGCGGGCCGATCGGCTTTTTGGAGACTCCCATTTTCTGATGTTCTTATGTTCTCTGTAACTCAAAATGGGCTAGAGCAAATGGGCTCTAAATTTCCACATCTATTCCTTGACTGACTCTTCCCAAAATGGTAGAAATATTAGCTCGATTACTCTTGTCGTTTTTTAGTTAAGCCGGTATCACACGAGAGCTTTTATAGTCAACATTCGATGATCAACATTTTTCTGACATTTCTGGAATATTATTTTTACACTGAGTATAGGAAACTAGACTGATGGTAGATGAATTTAGGTGGCAGAAATATATTTAATGTTCACCTCATAAGCTGCCAGACCAGTGTTGAGGATAAATGTTGAGGGAAAAAGTGCTCGTGTGATACCGGCTTTACCGAGGTTAGAGGTCATGATTTCTCGCCTACTTACAGCGAATAGACTATAGCATGCACGGTATAGTAACACTAGAAGGTAGACGCAGTGAATTCTTGAACTCTTATACATAAAGGCTTCTAAAAAGCACTAAACAGACTTTTATTAATTACTTTTATTTTGTGACTTCACGCTCAACCATGGTACCGTCATAATATAAGATATAGTTGTCGGAATAACGTTGATTATTCTATAAGCGAATATTTAGTGAAATATTCGTATACCATCGTGGCTTGTTTGGCTCCGCTATAGTGTTCTCTCTGGCCGTCAGAGGGCACCACCGTCCGTTCTTCTCTCCCCCCCCCACACTCAAGAGTCCCGGGACAGCCACCATTTCGCTTCGTAGAAATCTATGTTTCTTCTAGCTTATACAAATCATCTCTCCACATCCCCTAGGCCTTCATACACCCTCACACGCCATCACCGGTAATCTATTTTCCATTAATTAAAGTACCGGTAGTATTTTCGATTAATTCCCAAAAATGTTACCCGAAAAATATGTACCGTCTAAAATTAACCCCTTCTGTACCGGCGACGTATATTTAACATTATTCTGGCTACTATTAGACGATTTTCTTCAGTTTACAAAGGGCCTCCAGCAATTAACAGGCTTCGAACTACCTCGCTTAACCCTGTTTGCAACCACAGATCCTTCTTAACCCCTTCTATACCGACGCCTTATTTTGCATTATATTTTGGCAACTACCGGTATTAGACGATTTTATTAAGCTTAACAAGGGCCTCCAACAATTTACAGGCTATCCCTTTTTACTATCACAGAGAACATAAGTAAATGAGTCTGCAGAAAGCTGATTGGCCCACACAAGGCAGATCCCTCTCACACCCAACCCCAAATATAAAGCCTAATTATAGGTCCAGCTCACTAATACCATGATGACTGACCTTATCAAAACGGTCAGAGGTGAACGCAAGATTACGTGGGTCTGCAGAGCGCCGATTGGCCCACACCCGACAGATCCCCCTCATACCCAACCTTCATCGCTTCCATATGCCTATTTAAAATTCTTCTTAAACTGCAGAAAATCCTCTAAATATAGCTATAATGGAATTATAAAGACGTCGACAGTATAATTATAGAAAAGGTTAATTCCTAAAAATGTTACTCGAAAAATGTGTACCGGTACCCTCGAAAATTAACACTTGTCCAGATTAAGGGGGGATGGGCCGGTTTTCTGGACCACTTTCTTCATGTTTAGCCCCATTAGTTTTCAGATGTTAAGATGTTTGCCCCATTAGTTCGGCGATTATAACACCTTTCGCCCCATTTCATTGTCAATTTTTAGACCTATTGTGATATTTAGGTGTCGTTTTTTCTTATGTAGGGAGGGCTGTGGGGAGATGTGATTCGCGGTGGGAAGTGGGGAGATTTGACCACTTTGAAGTTCGGCCTGTTACCCTGTCTTTATAGCGACGTAATGCTTATATAGTGTGCGGAATTTCGGTGTGAGTATCCTAGGTTCGAGTCCTTGGAGTGCCCACCTGTGTTTGTTGATTTCATTAATTGAGTTGAAGGTGAAGTTGGTTGGTGGAAAAAATAACTATAATTACCCTGTGTTGATAGCGCAATGCTTAGTGTGCGGAATTTTGGTGTGAGTATCCTAGGTTCGAGTCCTTGGAGTGCCACATGTATTCATTACTTTCATTGATTTAATTAGTTAGGTTTGTGCAAATTAATTGTTGGGTTGGTGAAAACAAATATGAATTTATGACACGTGATATCATACGTGTGTGCAGGTCCTTGGGTCTATCATTGTCGCTATCTGTTTATATCATGTCGATGAGCATTGCAGAAAAAATCAAATTAGTGTTAGAAGTTTGGCTACTCATTAGGGATTTTGGGTGTTTGTTATTAAGGCCTAGCGCATCCAAACATGTGTTACGGTACCGGTACGCTTTGTTTATATGATAAATAGACCAAAAAGACCTCCCTCTGACACAATATGATTAAAACCATGAGGTTAGGTAACGAACGGTGTGTGTGTGTGTGTGTATGTGTTGGCTGTTTATGAGTGTGTGGAGCGTGTGTGTGTGTGGGGGAGGGGGGGGGCTGTTTATGAGTGTGGAGCGTGTGTGTGTGTGTTTGTTTATGAGTGTGTGTGTGTGTGTGCATGGAGGGTGTAGGCTATGAGTGTGTTGGCTGTTTATGAGTGTGTGGAACGTGTGTGTGTGTGTGTGTGTTTATAGAGGGTAGGTTTATGTATGAGTGGGGTGGGGTAGTGTAGTGTGGAAGTGTGTGGGTGTGTTTATAGAGGGTAGATTTATGTGGGGGGGGGGGGTCTGTATATGGGGGTGAGAACATAAGGATATAACCAAAGGAGAGTCTGCAGAAAGCCGATTGGCCCACACAAGTAAGTAGTAAGTAGCATAGTCATACATACATGTATGTATGGGCTATGGTAAGTAGTACATAGATTTACATAGAAACACTGGCCACACAGACCTTACGATCCAAACGAGGTGATCCAAGACTTAATGCTAAGAGAGAGAGAGAGAGAGAGAGAGAGAGAGAGAGAGAGAGAGAGAGAGAGAGAGAGAGAGAGAGAGAGAGAGAGTGACGGTGAGCGAGTGAGAGAGATATGGATGTAGTACCTGGTACCCATGATATTATTGGGTTAACATTCCACACTGATATTTGGTATTGATAAATACGTTCAATGTGTTATGTTTTGTTCAAACCCAAGGCCCTTAACCTTGCTTTTCAACTGACGGTAAATTTCAAAGTTCCCATAAAAATTTCTTAGTTATTTTGAAGATTTTGAAGTGAAATATGGTGGTAATTATATAAACTTGGTCTTAATATGATACAGAGACATGGTAGTTTTGTATTGAGTATCGAGAAATTAGCTGCTAAGGGATTCAATTTACCGTCAGATGAAATGAAACGGAGTCTAATACAGCTCACTATATTAAATATGGAAGGCAGACAGTCATTTCACTGTAAATGTAATATAGGGAAATACAAATCATAATAATTATACTCACTACGATCAATGTCCACACACCACCAGTAAGTAGTACTCCAGCAGTTTTGCCTATAACAGAGAAAAACATATTATACACAAAACTATAATAATAGTAAGCAATATGTATTATAATGTTCAAATAAACATGGTGAGAGAGAGAGAGAGTTTGTTTGGACCTACACCTCTACCCCCCCCCCCCCCCTCTCTCTCTCTCTCTCTCCGACACACACGTATAAGAAAATGGGAGTCTGCGGAAAGCCGATTGGCCCAAACAAGGCAGATCCCTCTCACACCTAATCCTAATCATAAGGCCTTATATGCTGGGCTTATACAGTCCAGCTCACTAACACCATTAGGACTGACCTCATCGAAACGGTTAGTCAGAACACGGGGGTCTACAGAGGGCCGATGGCCCACACCTGACAGATCCCCCTCACACCCAACCCATCTCGTCCATATGCCTATCTAATTTTATCTTAAAGCTCCCTATCGTTCTTGATCCCACTATAGCATTCGGTAGCCTATACCGGTACCGGTAGGCCTACCTAAATTTCTCTAACTCCCACATAGGCTACCGTTCCTGATATAAATAAAATCGTCTAATAATAGCAGGAAAACAAATGCGTACCGGTAATCGGATCTTGAAAGCGCTGTTTGTTTTTCTATGTGGATGAGGGAGACAAAATTCAAAACTGCCTGTGACGAGTGACTCCCCCAGGGTTGACAGGGCCACTGTGTGTGAGAGTGAGAGTGTGTGTGTGAGAGTAAGAGAGAGTGTGTGTGTGTGAGAGTGAGTGTGTGTGAGAGTGAGTGTGTGAGAGAGTAAGAGTGTGTGTGAGAGAGTAAGAGAGAGAGTGTGTGTGAGTAAGAGTGTGTGTGTGTGAGTGAGTGAGAGTAAGAGAGTGAGAGTAAGAGAGTGTGAGAGTGAGTGAGTGTGTGTGAGAGAGTGTGTGTGAGAGTAAGAGAGAGTGTGTGTGAGTGTGTGAGAGTGAGAGTGAGTGAGTGTGTGTGTGAGAGTAAGAGAGTGAGTGTGTGAGGGTTGGCCAGAAATCGTGAACCCTATAGCTACCCGTAGTTTATTTTTGTGTGGAACTTACATTTTCAAGCTGCCAAACACAATTGCTGTATAAATTGACGGAAAAAATCGCTCGTGTAATACCGGACTAAGGTTGGAAACTCTGTATAGGCTATAAACAATGGGGCTAAACATGAGGGAGAAGGGTATCTACAAAACCGGACCATCCCCCTTAGTCATCTTAGCTACCATAGCCTATATCCTTCCAGACATTCATAAAATCATGTACAGTACCGTATATATAGATAGAATAAAATTGAAAAGACGTGGTCGGTACAGAGAGGGTTAATAACGATCATACAGTTTATAGCCACAAACACATTAAGGGGAGATGGGCCGTTTTTCTAGGTCCTTTCTCCCCCATGTTTAGCCCCATTAGTTTTCAGATCTTAGGACGTTCGCCCAATTAGTTTGGCAATTTTAAGAACTTTCGCCCCATTTTCTTGTCAGTATTAAGACTGTTCGTGCTATTTAGGTACCAGGTATCGATTTTTTTTCCTATCGAACGATAGTAGTGAAACGACCTTCGGTCGGGTCATTTTTCTACCGAAAAAATGTACAAATTAATCTAGAAGGGGGAGCTAATGCATGTTTGTTTAAGCTTGATGGAAGTCTAGGGAGGACACGAATACAAAAATTAAAGATACCAATAAATGAGCAAATAAATACGCCTATCTCCCCTTAACCCCTTCTGTACCGACATCGTTTTTTCAATTGTATTCTAGCTACATTTAAACGATTTTATGAACGTTAGGAAGGATATATGGTAGCTAAAAGGATTAATTGAGTACAGTATGTACCCTTGTAATTGGTAGACATCCTTCCTAAGCTGAATTAAAGTATAATTGGAAAGGACGTCATCGATACAGAAAGGGTTAACCCCTTCTGTACCGGCGACGTCTTTTTAATTGTATTCAAGCTGTATTTAAGGGATTTTGTGCATCTGAGGAAGGATCTGAGGTACCGTAGATAAAAAGGTTAATGGAGATCGTTTGAAGCCTCGCAATTGCTACACGTCCGTCCTAAGCTGACTAAAATCGTCTAATGCTTGACCGGAATACACTGAAAATTAAGTCGCCTGTACAGAAAGGGTTAAGGGAGGATGGGCCGATTTTAGGTCTTATTTTATTTATTCACACCGGATTCCTATTTAAATTACAGGCTCGCTATCGCTGGCCAGGAAAAATCGACACCTAAAATGGCACGAAAGGTTGACAACGAAATGGGGTGAAAGGTGTTAAAGTCGACAAACTAATGGGGCTAACATCTAAGAATGTGAAAACTAATGGGGCTATAAATGGGGCTATGTTTATAGCTAAACATGAGGGAGAAGGGGGCCTAGAAAAACAACCCACCTCACCTCTATATAGCCTACATATTTCTGTATTATAGGGTGACCGGTCAACTCAACCAGTAGACCATTTCAACCAGTAGCTCTCAACCAGTACCAAATCAACCAATACGGTTAGGTTAGGTTAGTACTATATTTATGGTGACCGGTCAACTCAACCAGTAGACCATTTCAACCAGTACCAAATCAACCAATAGGTTAGGTTAGGTTAGTACTATATTTTGGCACTGGTTTGGCTGGCCTGGGTTTATTTGGCACTGGTTGAAAGCTACTGGTTGAAATGGTCTACTGGTTGAGATGACATGGCATTATATATTTAGTTTTCCTCTCTACGGTATAGGCTAGCCGTGGTCAATATTGCTGAGACAGTTAATATAGCCACCAACACTTTAAGGGGGTTACCGGCTTTATTTTTATCTTTCTCTACTTTTCTCTCTTTCCCTGGCTTGTATCCATTCGGCCCCATTCAGCCAACTGTTTTAAGAAGTTTATCCCCATCCAGGTGACGATTTCTTCCTGGGTAGAGATAGCGAGCCAGCATTGTATGGAGATATCCGGCTTCGCCGAATACATTTTTCTATCGAAAAATGTACAAATTTAGCTTGCTGTCAAAACAATAATATATATATATGCTGGCTCACTACCGCTCGTCAGAAAAATATTAACACCTGGATAGGGGTAAAACGTCATAAAACAGTAGAATGAATGGGGCCGAATGGATACAAGCCAAAGAGAGAGGGAGAGAAAGAGAAAAAAAAGCGAGGTGGGCTCCCTTCACCACGATAACGTATTGTGCATAACATTCTGGTTAACATTAGACGATTTTCCTTAGTTTATTTTCTACCACTAGGACTCAAAGGGTTAAATACAATCTCCATAAACCCTCTTATTAACGTAAGTCCTTCTTGAACTGCATAAACACGTCTATTTGTAGCCAGAATCAAAGGTAACAAGAAGGTAGGCTATCGTGCCGAAGGGAACATTTACATACACTCGAGGGATTGGTTTTTCTTGGTCCCCTTTCTCCCTCATATTTAGCCCCATTGCCTTTGAGAATTTAAGACGTTCGCCCCATTAGTACAAAGGAAATCAAGCAACAACAGATCTAGTGACACTTCTAGGCTGCTTGTCCTCCAAAACACTGAGGATCAAGTGTCCAAACACTGGTTTAGAGTGGGTAAGGGAACATTGGAAAGGGAACTACTGCCCTGGAACTAATGTCCGTGGCAGGACTAGGAAGTTAGTAGGGGACATATGGGTTAGTAACTGAGGGGAGGATAAAATAAAGTTATTCATTTACAAACGCAGTCAGTCGCGGGTTTGATGCGAGATAGCTGAGATATTTGTCTAAGCGGAGTTTAAATGAATGCTTCTCTGCCTCCCTCCCTCCCTCCCTCCCTCCCCGCCCGCTCGCTCGCTCGCTGCCGCTGCCGCGGCATATAGGCTACACTATATAATGGTAACAATACAAACCTAAATGTTGATAGAAGTCGTTTCAAGACACAAGGGCTTCTTCTTTTGAACCCGCCCCGCAGACCGCGCAGGTCCACAGGGCTGATCACGCCGGTACCAAAGGCAACGTGGAACTGAGTCACTGACTAGAGCGAGCCTTGAGGAGGCATAGGCATGACTCACCCGCATGAGTCGAGTGTTGCCAATTTAGCTACTTTCCCGCTAGATATAGAGGTATTTATTTCGATTTAAAGCCATATTTGTACATCTAAGAGGACTATGGAAAGGGATTGGGGTACCAGCAATAATGCATGGATTGGAGGCTATAGAAACATGGACGGCAGTGGAGGCAATTAGAGGGGATATGGGTTGGAGCACCTTCAGGGAAAGAATTATGAAGGCAAAATTGAAATACAAGATTAGGTTAGCTACGTTGGAGAACAATACCTGGATTAGGAGAATCTATGAGTGGTCAATGGATAGGAGTAGGTGGGGAGGGGATTGCAGGAGAAAGCTAAGGAGAATAGGGATGAGACAAGAGAGACCAGGAATAGAATGGAAAGAAATATTGGGTGGAGATACAGTTATTAATAGTAATAATAATAATAGTTCTTAAAGCTAGCGCATGCTAAGCTAGCTAAGGATAGCTCAATAAGGCCGATTAGGCGTATTTCCATTGGGGTCCTGTACTACTACCCCATCCCTTTGCTCATGAGGGATGGTAACGACTCAGTGCTTGTGAAAAATCTTTAATGCGCCGAGCGTGGGCGCAAACCCGGGCCTTCTGGGTGGAAGTCCGAGACGCTAGTCACTACACCAAGCGAGCAGCTAAGTTGGAGAGGGAGGAAACATTACAAAGATAGTTGAGAAGAGAATTCAGGAATGGGGGCTAAGAGAATGGAGAAGTGGAATGGATAGGAAAAAGACCTTAGATATGTACAGGAAGAAGTCCAAGCCGAAGAGAGAAGAGTGGTATGATGGGGGTTTAGGAGGCAAAATTTTGTTCAAGATAAGAGCTGGGGCATGGGAATTAAACACGAGAACATGGAGGTGGAACGGAGGTGCAAAGGAATGTAGGAACTGCTGTGGAGAGACGGTGGAGCATAACAGAATGTGAAGCATACAAGAGAGAGCGGGAGGGGCTAGAAACGAGGATGAGGAGATGTGTGGGAGCAGAGGGGTGGGAAGAAGTGAAAACCAGGGAGGACAGAGGAATGGCTTGGTTATGTGGGTTGGAAGGACTAGAAGAAGGAAGAGTGAAGGAAAGAATGAAGAGAAGAAGATATATTTAACGCAAAGCTAGGCGTAATCGTGACCCGAGCTATTTATATTCTTACGTAATGATATAGCTAAACATAAGCTCAAGTCATGAAGCAAACTCAAATCGAAGCTATTATATTGGTACCTTACGTACTCTGAGAATTAAAACTACACTATATCTCCCAAACACAATACATAAGTCTGAATATACCGGTACTCCCTATCTGTGTATGTGTGTGTATGTGTCTGTGTGTGTGTGTGTGTAAAATAAGAGATAGTTGGGAGGGGGGATAAACGAATGAATGCATTAATTTGGACACGTACGGTGGCGCTAGTAAGTCATGTCTTGGCTGTCATTACGTTTGGCGCGCTCTGTGATGTATTAATGTCTCAGATGTTGAATAGGG
Source organism: Paralithodes platypus (assembly GCA_032716605.1). Lineage (NCBI taxonomy): Eukaryota > Metazoa > Arthropoda > Malacostraca > Decapoda > Lithodidae > Paralithodes > Paralithodes platypus. The sequence continues at coordinate 409,588 of JAVRFV010002179.1, forward strand.
TGGGTAAGTGTAGGAACATGTTGGTATATTTCACTTAAAAAAAAACAGAGAGTTGTGGCTAGGTGGAATAGGCTACCAAGTGCTATAGTGGGATCAAGAACGGTAAGGAGCTTTAAGATAAAATTAGATAGGCATATGGACGAGATAGGTTGGGTGTGAGGGGGATATGTCAGGTGTGGGGCTCTGCAGACCCCGTTTTTCTGACCTCTGACCGTTTCCGTGAGGTCAGTCCTAATGGTGTTTAGGGTTGGGTGTGACAGGCCTTGTGTAGGCCAATCGGCTTTCTGCAGACTCCCATTTTCTTATGTTCTTAACATATCATGTGTAAATATTGCTGATACCAATTATTCATCAAAATATACTGGGTGCCGAGACATAACTTATTAGGCCGACTGTACAGTCGCGCTAATAAGTGATGTCTCGGCACCCAGTATATTTTGATCAATAATTGGTACCAGCAATATTTACACATGCTTTCTTTTGTTTTGAGTGACATATACCAACATGTTTCTACACTTACCCACCCTATTCATCATCTGACAGACATTAATACAGCACAGAGTGAGCCAAACGTAATGACAGCTGGGAAATTACTTATTAGCGCGACTGTACAGCACCGGTCTGACGCTGTAATTTCAAGGTCAAGTTCCCCACTATCGCCCCCGTCTGTCTGTTTTTTCCCCTAATATCATCTGGTTAATTATATTAGCTTTAAATGTAGTTTCTGTTCGGGCTCTGACTCCAGTCGGCTACCCCCAGCAATGGGGTATGTGCCGGAGTATAATATTATACATACATACATGTAAAATGGTGACCGGTCAACTCAACCAATAGGCCATTTCAACCAGTACCAAATCAACCAATACGGTGGTTAGGTTAGGTTAGGTTGTATTAGTACTATATTTTGGCACTGGTTTGGTTGGTCTGGGTTAATTTGGCACTGGTTGAAATGGTCTACTGATTGAGATGACATGGAACCATGTAAAATATATACAAAATACATTGAATAGGCTTAAGAGGAGTAATTTTTTTTTTTTTTTTGTATCTTTCTCTCCTGTTCTCTCTTTCCCTGGCTTGTATCCATTTGGCCCCATTTAGCCCATTCACACCCAACCCATATCGTCCATATGCCTATCTAATTTTATCTTAAAACTCCCTATCGTTATTGATCTCACTATATCACTTGGTAGCCTATTCCACCCATCTACAACTCTGTTACCAAACCATAGAACTCTTAAATTCTGACCTAAATACTATCTCCAATTGGGGCAGAGAAAACCTTGTTACCTTTAATGCTTCCAAAACCCAATTTCTCCATCTATCTACTTGTAAGGAACTCCCAGCGGACTATCCCTTATTCTTCAACAATACAAAAGTCAATCCTTCATCTTCTCTCAATATTCTTGGTGTCTCCTTTTCTTCCTCTCTCAGTTGGAAGGACCATATTACCAGTCTTGCTAAGGCAGCCTCCCAGAAGCTGGGTGTGCTCAACCGCCTTAGGGGGTTCTTTTCCCCTGCACAGCTTCTTGCTCTGTACAGGGGCATAGTGCGTCCTTGTATTGAGTATTGTTCACATGTGTGGGGAGGTTCTTCTCACACCGCTCTCCTAGACAAAGTTGAAAGGAAGGCCTTTCGTATCATTAACTCCCGTCCACTCACCAACTCTCTGCAATCTCTCTCTCTCCGCCGCAATGTTGCATCTCTCTCGCTATTCTATCGCTACTATAATAATCAGTGTTCCTCAGAGCTTTCCCAGTGTATACCACCTCCTTTACGTAAGGCACGTGGTACCCGTCTTGCAACTCAATCCCACCCCTACTTTGTGCAACACTCCAACCCAAGAGTGAAACGTTACTCTCAAACTTTCTTCTACTCAACAGCTGAGCTCTAGAACTCTCTCCCAGAATCAGTCTTTCCCTTTTCCTATGACTTAAATTGCTTCAAATTCCGTGTGTCCAGGCATTTTGGCTCGAACGTCCCTTGATTTTGGCCCTGCCACTCTTTCAACTATGGGGGAGGCACTCGCTATAGGCAGTTATGCCTTTTGCCTCTCTCAATCACATAGAAAACAAAAAAAATCCACCCATCTACAACTCTGTTACCAAACCAATATATGCCTATATCTTTCCTGAAACGAAATTTATCTTATTTGAAACCATTTGTTCGAGTTCTTTTGCTATCACTGAGCTTTAATACATTTTTCATGTCTCCTTTATTAATCCCACTCACTTGAACACTTCTATCATATCCCCTCTAACTCTGCGTCTTTCTAACGAATGTAAGCCTAATTTTTTCAACCTTTCTTCATATGGTAGATTTCTAATATTATGAATCATTTTTGTGATTCTTCGCTGTACTCTCTCCAACGAATCTATGTCCATTCTGTAATAAGGACACCAAAATTGGACAGCATAATCCATATGAGGTCTCACTAATGACAAGTAAAGTTTCAAGATACTGTAACATCGGCAGTTCTGTTACACTCCTTGAGATGAACCCTAGAATCCTGTTTGCCTTGTTACGAATGCTTATACACTGTTTTCTAGGCTTTTAAAGGGGAGTCACCGGCTTTTTTTAATCTTTCTCTCCCTTTCTATTTTACTTGTATTATTTCGGCCACATTCAGCCTACTGTTTTAACACTTTTACCCCCATCCAGGTGTCAATATTTTCCTGGCGAGCGGTAGCAAGCCAGCATATATATATTTTTTTTTTTTGACAGCAAGCTTAATTTGTACATTTTTCGATAGAAACATTTCTCCGGCGAAGCCGGATTTCTCCATACAATGCTGGCTCGCTATCGCTCGCCAAAAATAAATCGACACCTGGATGGGGATAAACATCTTAAAACAGTTGGCTGAATGGGGCCGAATGGATACAAGCCAAAGAGAGAGGGAGAGAAAGAGAAAAACACGAGGTGAGCTCCCTTAACCCCTTCTGTACCGTTGGTGACGTTCTTGCCATTATATTCTGGCAACTATTAGACGGGTACCATGCGCCCTTATTATGAGCTGGGCTTGTAATTAGGCCTTATAATTGGGGTTGGATGTGATAGGGATCTGCCTTGTATGGGCCGATCGGCTTTTAGCGGACTATCATTTTCTTATGCACACGGATTCACACTGCCAGATTCATTTCTCACACACCCTCAGAACCACAGTGGCTCTCTCTCTCTCTCTCTCTCATGTGTGTATGTGCGTGCGTGTTTCTTTGTGTGTGTGTGCTTGCGCGTGTGTGTATGTATATGTGTGTGTGTGTGTGTGTGTGTGTGTGCTGGACCTGTAATTGAAGGACATAAAAAAGAAAAATGACTCGTTCAAACTTGTCAAGTTGTCACGCTATTGTGTGCACATATGTGTGTACTTGTGTGTATTTGTGAGTACCTATGTGAGTACTTGTGTGTATACCTGTGTGTGTACCCTAGTTATTATGTGTACCTGGGCGTGTGTACCTACATGTTTATACCTATGTGCGTGTAGCTGTGTGTGTACCCTAGTTATTATGTGTACCTGGGAGGTTTTACCTACCACAGATCATCCTTAAGTGGTACCCGTCTTGCAACACAATCCCACCCCTACTCTGTGCAACTCTCCAACCCAAGAGTGAAACGTTACTCTCAGTCTTACTTCTACTCAACAGCTGAGCTCTGGAACTCTCTCCCAGAATAAGGTTTTCCCTCTTCCTATGACTTAAATTGCTTCAAACTCCGTGTGTCCAGGCATTTTGGCTCGAACGTCCCTTGATTTTGGCCCTGTCACTCTTTCAACTTTGGGGGAGGCACTCGCTATAGGCAGTTCTGCCTTTTGCCTCCCTCACTCACATAGAAAAAATAAAATAAAAAATAAAGCCTAATTATAGTCCCAGCTCAGACACCATGAGGATCGACCTCACCAAAACGGTCAGACGTCAGAAAACAGGGGTCTGCAAAGCGCCGATTGGCCCACACACGGCAGATCCCCCTTCCATCCAACCCATCTCGTCCATATGCTTATCTAATTGTATGGCATATTTTCACTTACACATGTAGTTATACACACACATAGGCCTACTTTAACACACACACACACACTATCTATCTATCCCAACCCCAACCGTTACAGCCCGTTTGCTCAAGCCCTTCCTATTGCATCTCTCACTATTCTACCGCTAGTAATTGTACAATAATCAGTGTTCCTCAGAGCTCTCTCAGTGTATACCAACCTCTACCTCTACGTAGGGTACGGTACGTAGTAGGCTACCCGTCTTGCAATATAATCTCACCCCTACTCTGTATACACAACTCTCTCCAACTGAAGAGTGAAACGATACTCGGATACTCCCAATCGTTCTTCTATTCAACATCTGAGCTCTGTAACTCTCTCCCTGAATCCATCTTTCCCTCATCCTATAACTAAACTTGCTTCAAACTCCGTGTGTCCAGGTATTTTGGCTTGACTGTTCCTTGATTTTGGCCGTCACTTTTTTCAACTCTGGGGAGGCACTTATCACAGGCAGTTTCATGTCTCTTGACATTGACCTATAGGCCTATAACTCACAAACGACTAGAATAATAGAGCTAAATTTCTACCATTTGGGAAGGGTCAGACAGGGAATAGATAGGTGTGGGGTAGGTGCCCGAGTACCGTACTGTATAATTATACAGTACCGGTACACACATATTAGGCCTATTGCCTATTAGACGATTGTATAAATGTTTATTCGGCCGAGTTACCGCCTTGCAAAGTTCGTAGTATACGCCAATCAAACTAGTTCAATGAAACTCGCTCATTTTCGCAATTAAAGTACATGCACACATAATTTTAACCAGAGCAACTCGGTAATAGTTACATTTACCCAGACCAAGCACTAATTATGCCTCAAATTATATAAGAATCGTGTTATTGATATTCGAAAGTGGTGGAATAACTGACAATCTATAATGTTTTTAATGTATCCTACTGTGTTCTCGCTAACTGGAATATACTAAATTTTATAATAAAGTATGGATATATTTAATAAAGATATATATCGAATTAAGCTACCCTAGGCCTAAGTTTATATTATTGAAGATTAAGCTAAGGTTCTGATTCGACTTATCTAGACTGGCCGTGGCGCCCAAAAATCAAGTCTGACTGGATAAGCAAGCACAAACAATTCCGAAGTACAGAGCGATTTTATAGTGGTAGCCACATCAAAACAGCCTAGGTAAGTAATTTTATCGCGTTTTAAGCCCTATAACATCTTAAAGACGTACGATTGTATGTTGATTAGGCCTATATAGGAAATATCGTCGGTGAAAAGGGCCAACTTACTCAAGGAACCCTGAATGTGTTCTCCATTATACCATTAGCTTCCAGGCTGCTACTTTCCTCCTAACGATTATATTAAGCTAAGCCTGAACTCTAGACTCCTTAAGCGGGCATCACACTGGGCCAAATTCTCGCCATTCTCCAGTCTCAGATTCCAGTCAGTAGCGCCGGCAAATTCTATCACACGCCAAGCGTCCTGGCTGCGCGAGTCTCCGACACAACAATAACAACGTCCGACCTTAGCCTATATGGGTCCGTTTCACCTACACTGTAATACACTTTACACTTAGTTACACTTAGTTGTATTCCGTCCGTTAGTGACACAGTTGAGCTGGGGCTCCACTGCGACCAGGCAGCTCCCTTTCTTCCACTCTCCATTCCAGAAGTCGGTTGGAGTTGGTGCTGGGGTATCCTGGTGTTGGTGGCCGGTCCGGTATTTTGGCCAGCCACATGTCCAAGTGTTTCTTGAAGGTGTCTGGAGACACCCCGGTTATGTTCCTGAGAGGGGCTGGTATACAGTTGAACAGTCTGGTTCCATTGTATGTAAAGCTGTGATGGATCAGGGATTTGATTTTTTGTGTTGATCCCGGCGTAGTCCTCACATAGCACAGCCTCCCTCGCCTTTGGTGCTGAGTCTCTTGGATGTTTGGGTTTGGTACCTTTTTTTCCAAAATCTTCCAGACGTAGATGATGATGTATCTCTCCCTACGTCTTTGAAGTGAGTACAGCTGCAGCTCCTTAAGTCTCTCCCAGTAGTTAAAGTGTTGAAACCCATGGATTTTACTGGTGAATGTCCTCTGGGTGGCTTCAATTTCTGTTATTTCTCCTACTTTTTGGGGAGACCAGAGCTGGGAGCAGTACTCCAGTCGTGGTAGGACCAGTGACTTCCACAATGTTAGCATACACCTCTCATTTCTTGTGTGGAAGGTTCTCAGGATCCAGCCTGCTATTTGTTTTGCTGTTGTTGTGGCTTTGGTAATATGCTGGGAAAAAGTGGCGTCACTGCTCATATTTACTCCCAAGTCCTTCACTGTGTCCTTGGCGGTAATTTCTTGCTGTCCGCTTTTGTAGTTGGTGTCGTTTTGTAGTGCTCTCTTGTTCCCGTACCTTAGAAGCTCGAACTTGTCTCCGTTTAGGGCCATGTTGTTTTCTTCTGCCCACTTCAGGATTTTGTCCAAGTCTTGTTGTAGTAGCTGAGCATCATGTTGTGAGGTGATTTTCTTCATGAGTCTGGTGTCGTCTGCAAACGATGTGGCTGTTGAGTGTTCCAGGTCCCTGTCGATGTCTCCTATCATGATGAGGAATAGGAGAGGTCCCAGTACTGATCCTTGTGGTACTCCGCTGATGACCCCACCTGCTTCTGATAGGCTTCCTTGAACCGTGACTCTTTGTTTTCTGTTGGTGATGAAGCTATGGAGCCATCTTCCAAGGTCTCCCCCTATTCCCAGTGATTTGAGTTTATGTAGAAGGATCCCATGGTCCACCTTGTCAAAAGCTTTGGCGAAATCTAGATATATGACGTCTACATTTTCTCCGTCTTGAATATCCTGTAGGATTTTGTCGTAGTGTGATAGTAGTTGTGAGAGGCAGGAGCGGCCTTTTCTAAAGCCATGTTGCCCCTCGTTGAACGCCTCATTATCTTCCAGGAAGCTGACCATCTTAGCTCTTATTGTTCTTTCTATGATTTTAATAAGGTGTGACGTCAGCACCACTGGTCTGTAATTTTTGGCTATGCCTTTACTACCCCCTTTGTGTATTGGTGTGACATTACCTTCTTTTAGGGATTGTGGTACATATCCAGTTTGGAGGGACTTGCTCCACAGCAGTTTTAGAGGCAGGGCTAGCTGATGTTTGCAGTTTTTTAGCAGTTGGGCATGAAAGCCGTCTGGTCCTGCTGCAGAGTTTGGTCCAATCTTGTCGATGGCTGCTATTATGTCCTCTGTTGATACTGTTACCGAGGAGAGTTGATGTGGTGTCTCTGGAGCGTTGCCAAAGAAAGTCGTTGCATTCTCGATTTTCTTGTCTTCATTTGGCGGGCTGAAGACACTTTCATACTGCTGTTTGAGTATCTTGGCCATTTCGGTTGGGTCACTCTCAAGTTCGCCCGTAGGTTTTGCAAGTGGTCCTATTGTTGTGGTGTTCCTGAGTCTCCTTTTTGCATATGCATAGAAGAATTTGCTATTTACTCGTATGTTTGCAACTGCTTGTAGTTCTTCGCGTGTTCTTTGCTCTTGGTGTGACTGGATGAGTTTACGTTCCACTTCATCAAGCTCTTCTTGTAGTTTGGTGATATTGTGCGCATAGCTGGTCTTCCTTTGCTTGGCTCTCAAGTACGTCCTTTTCTTCATTAGTATTTTTCTATCTCTGGGAATCTGCTTGATCTGCTTCCTGCTTGATTTGGGTGGTATGGTGTTTTTACAGGTCTCCAGGCATTGTTGCTGGAGGATACTGAGAGTTTCGTCGACGTTTTTATCTTCGAATAGTGCCCTCCAATCAGTTCCTGCCAGTTCTGCTCTCAGTCTGTCCCAGTCTATATCTTTGCTGTAGAAGTTGAGATCTTTCAGAGAGGTGCAGGGTATTTGGCTTGATTCCTGTTGACATCTTCTTGGTGGTGTGGCGGTTGGTGTGGGGGTTCTAACTTTGATGAGGCTGTGGTCGGACATTATAGTTTTTACAGTTTCGTACGAGTGTACCAGGTCGAAGTTGTTGCCAAATAGTAAGTCCAGTGTGTTGTTGCCTCTTGTAGGTTCCTCGATGTATTGCTTCATGTATGCAGTGTCCATGATAGTCATTAGCTCCTTGGCTTGCTGTTTTTCCTCCCTGGTTCCTCCATCTATTTTCATGGTTGCCCAATTGATGATGGGCAGGTTGAAGTCTCCTGTGATGATGACATCTGTAGCGGGAGTTGGAAGATTTTGTAGGAGTGATTGTATTTTCTCTGTGACCTCCTTGAAAATTTCCCCTGTGGTGTTTGGAGGTCGATACAAAATTATGATGAGCATGTCGGTTTGTCTTATGTGTACTGCTAGTAGCTCTGTTGTGCCGTTTGAGAATGCAACTAAAGTTTCGGTATTTGCAGCCATATCCTCCCTTAGGTAGAGTGCTACTCCTCCGTGGCTTCTGTCCTCTCTGTCGGCTCTGAATAGAGTGAAATTATGGATATTGATCTCTGCATCCAAAATGTTTTCGTTCAGGTGTGTTTCTGTGAGGGCTAGAAAAATTGAGTTGTCTTCCTCTGCAATTTCTCCCAACATAGGGACTTTACATTGATTGTTTCGTGGGTAAAGTCCTCTGATGTTGCCCACAACAAAACTAGTTAGTGGTAGTTGCACCTTCCTCTGTGGTTCATGTCTGGCCCCTCGGTTTGGGCTAGGAATCTCTCCATAATCACTTGAGACCGTTTTTCCACTTCCAGAAGACGTCCCATTACTACCTCTAAAAAAGCACCTTGGTCGGGCATAGCCGTGTGTACCGCTGCTGGTCTGGCCTTGTGAGTTTGCTGGATGGTTGGCCAGCTTCTGAGGGCATTGCGTTGACTTTCTATTTTTTCCTCATATGTTGGTGTGTAAGCAAATTCCCTTTGAATGTGTCCTGTAGCGTGTTCCCTTGGTCTGTTGACGTTGTTTCTTGGCGTCAGTATTTTGGTTAATGTATAGTAATATGAATTTACATCTACAATTATAATGCAATATGACTCAATCTACACGTTAGTGTAATTTTTTTTAAATTTGAAGCTTATACGAGGAAATTTATATTTTGAACTTTTTTTATTCATACCAATCGCCGTGGCGTAGGCTATAGAACAGTGGTTTCACTTAAACTGTAGAATAATATGGATTGATATTGACAAACTTTGTGTAATAGGGCTCAATCTATACGTTATGTTGCTATGTTTTGCGTGTGAAGCTTATATAAGTAGCTATGAGGAAGTTTGTTCGCAAAATATAGGCTATAGCCTGACGGAGCCCCTGTCGTTACCTCGGCACTAAACGATCGTTTATATTGTGCTGTTTCGCCAATAATTTATAGAGCTATATTTAGGCGATTTTGTGCAATTGACCACTTGTGAGTTTCTGGCTATAAGGAAGTTGGCGCCGTAAACATCGATATTAAACAGAAAATGCAATAATAATCTACGTTTCTGATGGATAAATGATATGTTGAATTGGGTTTTATGTATTTATATATGTTTTATGACCGTATTTTAGCTGTAGATTCTGTTAAATACCATTGTCTACAGCTCCAACTTCCTTATAGAACGAAACTCGCAAGTCGGCAATTGAAGAAGGATTTGGGGTAGCAAAAAGGGTTAAGTGAAATAGTTTGAAGCCTTATAATTGCTAGAGGTCCTTCCTAAGCTTGATAAACTTGCTTAACAGTAGCCAAAATCTGTAGGCCTATAATGAAAAGTTGTCACCGGTAATGAAAGGGTTAGGGGGACAGTGGCTGCTTTTTGGGCCTATTTATTCAAGCATTAATGTTGAGTTGCCTCGCTAGACATCCCTCAAACTTAGAAAAACCCTAGACCCCCCCCCCACCCTCCCTTAAGATAATTTTTTAAATTTTTCGGTAGAAATTTGTCCCGGCCGAAGGACAGTTCCTCTCATATAATTACAGGCTCGATATCGCTCGCCAGGAAAAGATCGACACCTAAATGTCACGATAGGAAAATACCACAGACCTTCCTAGGCTGTATACAATCTAATGTGAAAGCCAGAAATAAATGTCAAAATGCGTGATAATCTTAAAAGGGTTATTATTACCATATACACTATACAGTACAGTATATGGGCGGGGTTGTCGGTTGAAAATAACTGTACATACAGTCGGCCTAATAAGTCATGTCTAGGGGCACCAATTATGTTTTGATCAATAATTGCTATCACCAATGTTTACACATGATATCTTCATTTTGAGAGATATACAACCATGTTCCTACACTTATCCACCTTAGTCTATTCAACATCTGACAGACAGTAATACAGCACAGAGCGAGCCAAACGTAATGACAGCTGAGACATCTCGTATAATGTGAGAGAGAGAGAGAGAGAGAGAGAGAGAGAGAGAGAGAGAGAGAGAGAGAGAGAGAGAAAAAAAAAGGGGGGGGGGATGGTAGGGGGAAAGGGGGGGATGGAGGAGGAAGGAGGGGGGGTCAGAGGAAATAAAGACTACGTATTTCAAGGTCAGTACCACAGGACAGTTATACTCGACTGTAAATCTTTGGCTGTGTTGGTGGTGGTGTAATGGTTTAGAAGTTGCACAAAATCGTCTAAGTATAGCTAAAATATCATTAAAAAGACGTCGCCGATACAGAAGGTATAACTGTGTTGGTGGTGTAATGGTTTAGCTGCTCATGTTCTGGGTGTGGTGTCCCGAGTTGGAATCCCGGGAGGACCACATGATTTAATTAGTTTATTCAAGTACATTTTGTGTTGGTGGTGTAATGGTTTAAGTGCTCATGAGGTGTGGTGTCCCGAGTTCGAATCCCGGGAGGACCATAATGCTTTCATTAGTGTATTCAAGTACATTTTGTGTTGGTGGTGTAATGGTTTAAGTGCTTATGGGGTGTGGTGTCCGGAGTTCGAATCCCGGGAGGACCATATGCTTTCATTAGTGTATTCAAGTACACTTTGTGTTGGTGGTGTAATGGTTTAAGTGCTTATGGGGTGTGGTGTCCCGAGTTGGAATCCCGGGAGGACCATAATTATGTTTTCATTAGTTTATTCAAGTGCGGTACATTGGGGTTTGTAATTGATGATTAATGTTAAGAACTGGGTGTTACTTATTACTTAACCCAAACAGTAGGCTACCGGTGACGTCCTTTTGCCATTATATTCTGGCGATTTTATTGAACTTAGGAAGGACCTCTACCAATTATAAAGGCTAGCGACTTTCTCAAATAATCCATACAGTATATCCTTCCTAAGCTGCATATAATCGTCTCTATGTAGCTAGAATAAAGTTAATAGTCGCTAAATTATAACAGGAGAGAGAGAGAGAGAGAGAGAAAATATTTAGTAAGTTACGAATTAACTTACCGGTAGGTTAGTAGGCTACCGTATAATCTTGTGTATGTGTGTACTTACACTAGTTGTACTTACACTAGTTGTATTTGCGGGAGTGAGCATGCTCGTTAATTCCCGCCTCCTAAGATATGTTTGTCATACCGTGCTTTGAAACTATGCACTGATGGTGCATGTGTATGTTGTGTGTGTGTGTGTGTGTGTGTGTGTGTGTGTGTGTGTGTGTTAGACAGACCACCCCAAAAGCCAACCGAACTTGTTCATATTGCTATATAGGCCTATTTATAAATTACAATTATACCCTGTGAATTATATTACCGTAGGCCTAATCTTGAAACCTAACTTCTAAAATTTACAAACGACTAGAGTAATCGAGCTAATACATGTATGTCTACCATTTGGGGAGAGTCATCCAGGGAATAGGTGTGGAAATGTATAACCCATTTGTTCAAGCCCTTTTTGAGTTAGTTACAGAGGTTAGGGGTTAATTATTTTTGGCCTACTTATTTGGAACAGGGCATAGGATGTAGGAGAGGCGAGTTCAAATAGTCTGGATGTGTATACAGGATTCCAGTTATTTTAAGTAAGCCATAAATCGTGATCCCTAACCTCTGTAATTCCAAAGGGGCTGGAGCAAATGGGCTGTAAATTATCACACGTATTCCCAGGTTGACTCTTCCCAAATGGTAGAGAGAGAGAGAGAGAGAGACAGAGAACAGCTGATACCGGACAGGGTAGGTGGTCTCTGATTGGTCAAACGGGAAGGTGTGACGCCAGACAGGGCTTTGATTGGTGCACTCCCAGACTTCCTTCAAACTACAAAATGCCCACCCAGACCCCCTTCAAGCTAAATTTGTATTATGTTCCAGCCGCAAGTAGGCTCGCTATCGCTTGCCCAGAAATAAAATCGACACCTGAATGGGTTGAAATGTCTTATTATCGCCAAATTAACGGGATGTAGGTTAACCGTTCGTGTGTGGAGGGAGTGTGTGTGTATGTACTGTATGTGTAGGCCGTTCGTGTGTGGTGTGGGTGTGTGTATGTACTTTATTATGTGTGTGTGGGGGGGTTATGGTGTACTTGAAGGCTGTTTGTGTGTGTGTTTGGGAGTGCAGAAATCCAACCACCAATCAAAGGGCTTGTCTCGCGTCACACCTTCCCGTTCGACCAATCGGAGACCACCTAGCCCGTCCAGCAGATCAGCTGTTCCCCCCTCCCCTCCCACCCCTCTCTCTCTCTCTCTCTCTCTCTCAATGGCATACTATCTATGAATTCAACTTAATTCAAATTCATACAAAAGTCGAGAATTTGTGGCTACTGACTGACTGTAAATATAACTATGTAAGAATAGGCCATAGGCTGGTAAATATAGCCTACTCTTGGCGAGTTGGCTCAGTTGTCCCGGTGACTTAGTTTTTATTTGATTTCAGCTATACTTCAGCTATATTTCAGCTATATTTCAGCTATATTTCAGCTATACTTCAGCTATATTTCAGCTATATTTCAGCTATATTCCAGCTATATTTCAGCTATACTTCAGCTATATTTCAGCTATACTTCAGCTATATTTCAGCTATATTTAGACGATTTTGTTAAGCTTAGGAATGATAAAAGGAGTAATTGAGATAGTCCGTAGCCTTTTCATGGGTAGACGTCCTTCCTAAGCTGAATAAAATTGTCTAATAGTGTTCAGACTAATGAAACTGACGTCACCGGAACTGAATGGGTTAGACATAGGCTATGTCGTCGGTACAGAAGCGGTTAACCCCTTCAGCACCACAATGTCTTTTGCCTTTCATTCTGGCTGGAGTTAGACGATTTTATGCAGTCTAAGTAGGATCTATGTTATCAAGAGGGTTTATAGAGATCGTATTTACCCCTTTGAGTCCTAGAGGTAGATTATAAGCTAGAGAAAATAGTCTAAACGTAACCAGAATGTGATGAATATTACGTCATGGCGGTGCAGGGGTTAACAAGCCCCAAGCCCCCTGATGAGGAATGATGTAGCTGAAAGGGTTTTTGTTGTGAAGTCAGTCAGTAGCCAGCCTTTACTCCCACAAAGGGTAGGGAGGATCAGCAAGAGACACAAGAAAGGGAAAATAGTTGACAGGAGAAGAAAGCATGGCAACAGTTCTCCCACAAAAAGCAAACACACAGACATTCAGAAGCACCAATCTCTCACCAGCCCCCGAAATCAATGGCTTCACCTCATGTGTTTTGTGAACACACTACCTGCAAGGCAGGTAGTATAAGAAAGGACCTCTGTGTTTAGTACCCTTTCAGCACCTGACTGAGGTACGGAGCTGTACTAAAATGCTATTACTGAGCGGTACATACTGACTGCCATACGTGCGGAGGTGTCCATAGGCAATGTGCGGAGGTGTCCATACATTGACACGTTTTCTGTGAATCAGCACAGAACATTATTTAGTATTGGTTAATTTATTGTAGGCCTAGAAATTAGCACTTTTTACGGTTTAACACAATTATCAAGTATTTATTTGATCTCTCCAATAGAAAATACCAATAATTAACAAAAACAAATCGAAAATTTAGTTTGTACCAATGTACTGTAACACGCGGGTCGTTTTGTGGTGGGCGGCTCTGGACTCCATTTGGCAATTTTTAGGTATGCTAACTTGCTAAGGCTTATTTGCATGCATTGTTTTATGTCTAGTGTTTGGATTAGCCTAGGCCTATGCCTATTATTATATTATGCACCTCTCACCTCTGTCCCCAGGACAGAGTCTTGGTGCATGGGCTGTGGCAGCCCTTTGGGAATCCCGGATCATGACTTTGGCAATATAATTATATTATGCTAGGTTAGGTTTGATAAATAACTGGTTGTTAGGTTAGGCTGATGGAATTAATTAAATTAGGCTAGACAACGTTTAGCATATAGGCTATAGGATAGGCCTAGGCTAACTCATACAAAACATGAAATTGCCTAGCCTAGGCCAAGGCAGCAGGCTAGGTAGGCCTAATGTTAAAATTGATTTAGAGCTGCCTAGGCTATTGCAAGAATGTTGATAATATAAAAGGAAACTACAGTAGCCTGGGCTATTTAAGAACATAAGAACATAAGAAAATGGGAGTCTGCAGAAAGCCGATTGGCCTAAGCAAGGCAGATCCCTGTCCCACACAACCCCAATTACAAAGCCCAATTATTAGCCAACACTCTAATACCCTGAGGATCATCTTACCAAAACGGTTAGAGATTAACGCAGGATTACGGGGGTCTGCAGAGCGCTGATTGGCCCAACCCTGCTGATTCCCCTTCACACCCGTGACCCAACCCTTCTCGTCCATATGCTTATCCAATTTTATCTTAAAGCTCCCTATCGTTTTTAATCCCACTATAGCACTTGGTAGTCCATTCCACCCATCTACAACTCTGTTACCAAACCAATATTTGCCTATATCTTTTCTGAAACGAAATTTATCTAATTTGAAACCATTTGTACGAGTTCTTTCGCTATCACTGAGCTTTAGTACATTTGTCATGTCCCCTTTGTTAATCCCACTAACCCACTTGAACACCTCTATCATATCCCCTCTAACTCTGCGTCTCTCTAACGAATGTAAGCCTAATTTCTTCAACTTTTCTTATACGGAATTTTAATATTATGGATCATTTTTGTCATTCTACGTTGTACTCTCTCCAATGAATCTATGTCCATTCTGTAATAAGGACACCAAAATTGAACAGCATAATCCATATGGGTCTCACTAATGACAAGTAAAGTTTTAAGATAACATCAGCAGTTCTGTTACTCACACTCCTTGAGATGAACCCGAGAATCCTGTTTGCCTGTTCGAACGCTTATACACTGTTGTCTAGGCTTCAAATCATTGCTAACAAACACACCTAGATCTTTCTCACAATTCGAGTTTTCTAATTCCACATTAGCTAGTTTATATTTAACATTTGTATGCATCTTCCCTATCTTTATACCTTGCATTTGTCAATGTTAACTTCATCTGCCAATTTACTGACCATTCGTGTAAGGTATCTAGATCCCTTTGGAGGCACTCTATATCTCTATCTGAATCAATTGTTCTCCCCATCTTGGTATCGTCTGCAAATTTACTTATCCTACTAGTTATACCTAAATCAAGGTCATTTATGTATATAACAAACAACAGAGGACCTAATACAGATCCCTGGGGGACACCACTTTTGACTGCTCCCCATTCTGACTTCGTACCATTTATGCTGACTCTCTGCTTCCTACCAATTAGCCATGACCTAATCCATCCCAACAACGCCCCACCTATTCCATGCGCCTCAACCTTTCTCATCAATCTCTCGTGGGGGACTCTGTCGAAAGCTTTACTGAAATCTAAATATATTATATCATATGACTTGTCATTATCTACTGCTTCATATACCTCTGAGAAAAAACTAAGCAAATTAGTAAGGCAAGAACGTCCCTGAGTGAATCCATGCTGAGAAGAATTATTAAATTAAATGTATTAAGTGGTTTCTATTTTACTAGCAATAATTGACTCTAGTAGCTTTCCTATGATTGATGTAAGACTAATGGGACGGTAATTGGATGCTATTGATTTGTCACCTTTTTTGAAGATCGGAACTACGTTTGCAAGCTTCCAAGCTTCTGGAACTATACCTGTCTCCAATGACTTGTTAAATAAAATGTTAATGGGTAACTTAACTCATCCCTACATTCTTTTAATACTCTAGCATATACCTCATCAGGACCAGGCGATTTGAGGTTTCAGTCTGTCAATTCCTTAAGCATCATTTCTACTTATAGTAACCGTACTTAACCTATTTTCTATACTATCGCTATACCTTACGGACTTCTGGAAACTGTGCCAAATTTTCATTAGTGAAAACGGTATGAAAATAGCCATTTAATGTAATGCACATTTCTAAATCATTTTCTGTCATTTCTCCTATCGAAGTTTTAAGGGACCAATTACATCTCTAACCTTGGATTTATATAGTTGGTAAAAAGCTTTAGGATTATTTTTGAGTCATTGGCAACCTTAATTTCATAATTTCTTTTTCTTTCCTAATATCCTTTTTTACCTGTCTTGATAGATTCTGATAGTAAGCAAGTAGGTGAATTTCGCCTTTTCTAATTTTTCTATATATTCCTCTCTTTTGTCCTAGAAGATCTAATAGTCTATTATTCATCCATTTGGGTTGGTTCTGTGTTGATCTAAATTTTCTTTTGGGGATGTATTTATTTTGTGCATTGAATACTGACTTGATAAAATTATCGTATGTATCTACCAAGGTTGACGTCTCTTCCTGACTTAAGATGACAGGTGCCTGAGAAGGGGTACACTCATTTGGACACCTAAAAAATAATACTTAATATTACCCTATGGGCAAATTATTTGCAATATTTGAAGACAAATATGGAATCTATAATACTAGGCTAGGCCTATAGCCTATGCTCTAGCCTAAACATCATATGAAAATGTGTTTTAACCCTCGGCAAAACCTAATAAAAATACATGGTACTAAAATGTTTTGGAATGAGTTGTGGATAGGGAATAGATTCGCAGCCTTATTATACATAATTTATGAGGGAAAGTGAAGCTCTATCTCTGGAATCCTTATAATATACTCTCATAGATTCCGTTGTGGGAGAATAGGCCTAGTTTTGGGTACGATTTTAGTTACTGGACACCTATTTGACAGGTTTCACCGAGGATTTAATACATATTTTGGGTAATTTTTTTGAAAAGACTCGCAGCGTTATTATACATAGGCCTAGCCTAATTTATTATTAGGGAAAGTGAAGCTCTATGGAATCCTTATAATATAGCCTACTCACATAGATTCCACTGTGGGAGAATAGTTTTGATAGTTAACTATAGTTTTTATGTAAATACTACCGCAACTACGAATCTTGTTTCCGAGACCTAGTATATTAACCCAGGGTGTCATAACGACGCTGTTTTTTTGAGTGATAACTGAAATGAACTTTTTGTATAGCCTAATGATAACAGAAACTCCACCTTTTTTTAACCCTCCCGCCCCGGCTACGCATTACATAAATATTCCCCGAAATCTGGGTGTTTTGGCCGAAAAACGTCTAGGCTAGGCTACCGTATCATTGTTATACTGACTGCTTCCCGCATTCCCGCGCATCCCCAAGCGTAGCTGTGTTATTTACCTGTAGAATGGCGTTAAGTAGAGCTCTCTAAGTCAAGTGCTTGATTTGTGATGATGATTTCATTGGAGATAACTTTATGGCCAAAACAGCCACTTTACACTACTTTTCGATACTTAACAACAACATACAGGCACACACGAACAAGCGACGCTCTCCTTCTTGTGGCCGGAGATGCGGGGCGTCGGTCCAGCCGGCTGTTGTTTACATGCGTCGGACCGACGCCTCGCACACGAAGCTCACAGGCTTTCAAGCAATGGTACAATGTTGTACCACCCGGGTTCCTGGGGGCAAAACATAATGGTACACACGTGTACCACCCGGGGTTGAAGGGTTAAGAAACAAAAAAGGTAAATTGACACAATTTTGGCATAGCCTATTTTTCATCTTGATTGCTTTTAGATTGCAGGAAATGCTGTTTTAGACACCTAAATTCTCACAAAATTTCTCACAAAATTTCCGGGGGGGCATGCCCCCGGCCCCCCTAGAGCTCGCGCCTTCGCCGCTCCGTCGTGCTATAATGATAACAAAATAATAAACCATAATGATAACACAATTCATATTTTGTGGATTGACACCCTGTATAATTAACCTAATCAAACCTAACCTAACCCTAGACCCAGTACCGTTCAAACGTGGGATACAACACTAGCCCTTGCATGCCAGCTATTGTGGGTTCATATATTAGACATACAGTAACATCTATGTAGAACATAACACTTTACCGTAACAAGTGTACTGTACTCCATTCCGAACACTTTTTGTAAACATGAACACGTCCATAGCGGAGCTCTAAAAGATTGCGGGACTGAGTTTGTTTACGTGCGGGACTATTTATATCGACAAAATAGTTACAAAACTTATCAAAACTATTCTACCACAACGGAATCTATGCGAGTATATTATAAGGATTCCATAGAGCTTCACTTTCCCTAATAAATTATGTATAATAACGCTGCGAGTCTATTCGCGATAATTATCATATTTTGTTTCGGTTTCCATGCATCCAACACCAAGCTACACCTTTATCTGGGCTGGTAATAGTATTGAAAACGATATAATAACTTTTTAAATGTGGTTTTCGACGAGAATAAAACGGCGCGTTTGTGCCGAAAATCGGCGGCGGGGGGAGTCCGTCGTCACGTCGGATCGTCGCAGTTTGTTTACCCAGGACGCTCGAGGTTACTACGGCCACCTGTTTTACTTGCCCCCTGCTGGCCACATACATACTTTACACTTTGGTACACTTTGTTGTATTCCGTCCGTTAGTGACACAGTTGAGCTGGGGCTCCACTGCGATCAGGCAGCTCCCTTTCTTCCACTCTCCATTCCAGAAGTCGGTTGGAGTTGGCGCTGGGGTATCCTGGTGTTGGTGGCCGGTCCGGTACTTCGGCCAGCCACATGTCCAAGTGTTTCTTGAAGGTGTCTGGAGACACCCCGGTCATGTTCCTGAGAGGGGCTGGTATACAGTTGAACAGTCTGGTTCCATTGTATGGAAAGCTGTGATGGATCAGGGATTTGATTTTTTGTGTTGATCCCGGCGTAGTCCTCACATAGCACAGCCTCCCTCGCCTTTGGTATTGAGTCTCTTGGACTATTATTATAATTCACGGGGGGGTGAGGGGGGGCAGAGCCCCCCCTCAACCCTGTTCTGTATCCCACGGCCTATAACGCAAGTCTTTATCAAAAAATGGACCCAACAACTGGTTATAAGCTTAGCCATTTGAAGTCGACCGCCAAGGCGGGACCGGGAAGTCACTCCGAGCGTAAAGTAAACAAAGCGACGCTACTTTCATGAACGCAACCGAGTTGCCTTTATATTTCGTCTCATATTATCATTATTAAAGTACCCCATTGCTTTTTTAGTGTTTCGTACACCAGAAAAGGGTGTAGCTTGGTGTTGGATGCGTGGAAACCGAAAAAAAATATGTATTAAATCGTTGGCGGTACCTGTCAAATAGGTGTCCAGTAACTAAAATCGTACCAAGTTTTGTAACACACTATTGTGTCGATAACAATAGTCCCGCGCGTAAACAAACTCTTCTTCTTCAGTCCCGCAATCTTGGGAGCTCTGCTACGGACGTGTTCAATGTTTACAAAAAGTGTTCGGAATGGAGTACACTCGCTACGGTAAAGTGTTATGTTCTCCAAAGATGTTACTGTATGTCTATTATATAGACTGGAACAAGACCTCACGGGCTTCACTGTTCATTGTAAAGCGGTGAATGTTAAGGCTCTCAGCCTATGCCCGAGAGGAAGTAAGTTGGGGGGGGGGGGGGGGGGGGGCAGGGGGGGGGGTTGGGGTGTGTTAGGTTATGGGTTGTTAGGGAATATACTATCGGAACAAGTTCGCGGTAGTATTTACATCAAAACTATAGTTAACTATCAAAACTATTCTCCCACAGTGGAATTATAACTAATAGCATCAAAACTACCATTGCCAAAACAAAATGGAAAAAAACACTCGCAAATAAGGCAAATGAGTCTTTTAAAAAAAATACAGAGTTGTCTTACCGGGCGTACGTGACTACGTTGTGTAAACACTTAAGTTGATGTCAAATAGCGGGGATGTGGGGGCGGCAGCCCCCACCCATAATACTAGGATAGGTTAGGTAAGGTTGTTAGGTTAGGCTAATGTCCTTTCAAAGGGGTATTATAAACACTAGGATAGCCTACCCGGTCAGAGGTAGGGGATACGCCCGATAACACAACTCTTGCCAATGTTTTCTTTCGTAACATGGTTGTCAATAGCCTAGACAGCACCGATTCGTATAGGCTACTCGCCATTTTCACTTGTCTCCCGATGTTTATATGAAAATGTGTTAGCCTATTATTAATATTATTATTATTATTTTTTAACCCTCGGAAAAACCTAGGCCAATATAAAAGTATGCTACTAAAATGTCATTTTCGTAGGGGGGGGGGGGGGGCAAAGCCTCCCCTCAATATATTATTGTATCCAAAGGCAGTCAAAATAGACAGGAACATGATGGCAAAGGTCCGACGCCACTATGCGTAGTGTAAACAATGATGGTGGACCGGTACGCCCGCCCAATATGTCAATGGGAAGATATTATTGGGATGGAATTTGTGCTGTACCTAGTTTCAGTGCATTACCACAGCACACCAAAATGCCAAAACAAAATACCCTCATTGTTCCCTGATTAAATAGCACTGTATGAATATTCCCATATTCAAAATATGCTACAAGGGGCCAATGCCTAGTGAGTTAATTGCTCAATAGGTGGCGTTCTGAGAGTGAGGGTCCGAGCCTGGGGAGTGAGACTGTGA
This sequence comes from Paralithodes platypus, assembly GCA_032716605.1. NCBI lineage: Eukaryota > Metazoa > Arthropoda > Malacostraca > Decapoda > Lithodidae > Paralithodes > Paralithodes platypus. Next base: position 430,341 of record JAVRFV010002179.1, read on the forward strand.
GGCGCAGGGGCGAAGCAGCTTCAGAGATGGAGTTGGGTTCGATCCGTGAGTAGGTGCTTCGCATGTCTCACTCCCTAGACTGGAACAAGACCTCACGGGCCTCACCATGTTCAGCGGTAGAGTGTAAAGGCTATCAGCCTATGCCCGAGAGGGAGTAGTTGGAATATAGAAAAAAAAAAAAAAACATTCTTGCCCTTTCCTGTTATCAACGTACAGTACAATCAAAGCTGAAGGGAGACTTGTACATTGTCAGCAGGGGGCAAATAATAGACAAAATAACCATAAAAATTGACGGGAACTTAACCACGAGAAACAAACCAAAACTTGGACGAACACAGTAAAAAGACAAAATAACTAATAAAAATCGCTATGTGGAAACAACGCTTAAGCAAAATAATAATTTATAAACAAAAGAACACAATCCACCACATAGGGTGTACATTACTACATGAGCAAGTTAACCAGATTAACTTGTGCAGTAGTGTAGTAGTAGTATACACCCTATGTGGTGGATTGTGCAGTAGTGTAGTAGTAGTATACACCCTATGTGGTGGATTGTGCAGTAGTGTAGTAGTAGTATACACCCTATGTGGTGGATTGTGCAGTAGTGTAGTAGTAGTATACACCCTATGTGGTGGATTGTGCAGTAGTGTAGTAGTAGTATACACCCTATGTGGTGGATTGTGGTATACACCCTATGTGGTGGATTGTGCAGTAGTGTAGTAGTAGTATACACCCTATGTGGTGGATTGTGCAGTAGTGTAGTAGTAGTATACACCCTATTTGGTGGATTGTGCAGTAGTGTAGTAGTAGTATACACCCTATGTGGTGGATTGTGCAGTAGTGTAGTAGTAGTATACACCCTATGTGGTGGATTGTGCAGTAGTGTAGTAGTAGTATACACCCTATGTGGTGGATTGTGCAGTAGTGTAGTAGTAGTACACCCTATGTGGTGGATTGTGCAGTAGTGTAGTAGTAGTATACACCCTATGTGGTGGATTGTGCAGTAGTGTAGTAGTAGTATACACCCTATGTGGTGGATTGTGCAGTAGTGTAGTAGTAGTATACACCCTATGTGGTGGATTGTGCAGTAGTGTAGTAGTAGTATACACCCTATGTGGTGGATTGTGCAGTAGTGTAGTAGTAGTATACACCCTATGTGGTGGATTGTGCAGTAGTGTAGTAGTAGTATACACCCTATGTGGTGGATTGTGCAGTAGTGTAGTAGTAGTATACACCCTATGTGGTGGATTGTGCAGTAGTGTAGTAGTAGTATACACCCTATGTGGTGGATTGTGCAGTAGTAGTATACACCCTATGTGGTGGATTGTGCAGTAGTGTAGTAGTAGTATACACCCTATGTGGTGGATTGTGCAGTAGTGTAGTAGTAGTATACACCCTATGTGGTGGATTGTGCAGTAGTGTAGTAGTAGTATACACCCTATGTGGTGGATTGTGCAGTAGTGTAGTAGTAGTATACACCCTATGTGGTGGATTGTGCAGTAGTGTAGTAGTAGTATACACCCTATGTGGTGGATTGTGCAGTAGTGTAGTAGTAGTATACACCCTATGTGGTGGATTGTGCAGTAGTGTAGTAGTAGTATACACCCTATGTGGTGGATTGTGCAGTAGTGTAGTAGTAGTATACACCCTATGTGGTGGATTGTGCAGTAGTGTAGTAGTAGTATACACCCTATGTGGTGGATTGTGCAGTAGTGTAGTAGTAGTATACACCCTATGTGGTGGATTGTGCAGTAGTGTAGTAGTAGTATACACCCTATGTGGTGGATTGTGCAGTAGTGTAGTAGTAGTATACACCCTATGTGGTGGATTGTGCAGTAGTGTAGTAGTAGTATACACCCTATGTGGTGGATTGTGCAGTAGTGTAGTAGTAGTATACACCCTATGTGGTGGATTGTGCAGTAGTGTAGTAGTAGTATACACCCTATGTGGTGGATTGTGCAGTAGTGTAGTAGTAGTATACACCCTATGTGGTGGATTGTGCAGTAGTGTAGTATACACCCTATGTGGTGGATTGTGCAGTAGTGTAGTAGTAGTATACACCCTATGTGGTGGATTGTGCAGTAGTGTAGTATACACCCTATGTGGTGGATTGTGCAGTAGTGTAGTAGTAGTACACCCTATGTGGTGGATTGTGCAGTAGTGTAGTAGTAGTATACACCCTATGTGGTGGATTGTGCAGTAGTGTAGTAGTAGTATACACCCTATGTGGTGGATTGTGCAGTAGTGTAGTAGTGTACACCCTATGTGGTGGATTGTGCAGTAGTGTAGTAGTAGTATACACCCTATGTGGTGGATTGTGCAGTAGTGTAGTAGTAGTATACACCCTATGTGGTGGATTGTGCAGTAGTGTAGTAGTAGTAGTATACACCCTATGTGGTGGATTGTGCAGTAGTGTAGTAGTAGTAGTATACACCCTATGTGGTGGATTGTGCAGTAGTGTAGTAGTAGTATACACCCTATGTGGTGGATTGTGCAGTAGTGTAGTAGTAGTATACACCCTATGTGGTGGATTGTGCAGTAGTGTAGTAGTAGTATACACCCTATGTGGTGGATTGTGCAGTAGTGTAGTAGTAGTATACACCCTATGTGGTGGATTGTGGTGTACACCCTATGTGGTGGATTGTGCAGTAGTGTAGTAGTAGTATACACCCTATGTGGTGGATTGTGCAGTAGTGTAGTAGTAGTACACCCTATGTGGTGGATTGTGCAGTAGTGTAGTAGTAGTATACACCCTATGTGGTGGATTGTGCAGTAGTGTAGTAGTAGTATACACCCTATGTGGTGGATTGTGCAGTAGTGTAGTAGTAGTATACACCCTATGTGGTGGATTGTGCAGTAGTGTAGTAGTAGTATACACCCTATGTGGTGGATTGTGGTATACACCCTATGTGGTGGATTGTGCAGTAGTGTAGTAGTAGTATACACCCTATGTGGTGGATTGTGCAGTAGTGTAGTATACACCCTATGTGGTGGATTGTGCAGTAGTGTAGTAGTAGTATACACCCTATGTGGTGGATTGTGCAGTAGTGTAGTAGTAGTATACACCCTATGTGGTGGATTGTGCAGTAGTGTAGTAGTAGTATACACCCTATGTGGTGGATTGTGCAGTAGTGTGTAGTAGTATACACCCTATGTGGTGATTGTGCAGTAGTGTAGTATACACCTATGTGGTGGATTGTGCAGTAGTGTAGTAGTAGTATACACCCTATGTGGTGGATTGTGCAGTAGTGTAGTAGTAGTATACACCCTATGTGGTGGATTGTGTTCTTTTATTTCAAATTTTATTTTATTTAGCGTTGTTTCCACATAGCGATTTTGATTAGTTCTTTAGCGTTTATCTTGTGTCGTCCCAGTTTTGGTTTGTTTATTTTGCAAGTTTTACATTATAATCCCAAGCAAACTAATAACACATATAACAATGCACTATCTAATACTCTCAACCTCCCCAGGACCCGTTTGATGGAGATGGATTCTCCAGGGGGGGGGGGGGGGGGGTCTGTCTGCCCGGATCATCTCTACCCACACACCTCCTACACACAGCCGAGCTATCAAGTGAGTTAAGGGGGAAGTACTGTACAGTAATCGCTATGTCTCCCTCATGTTTAGTCCCATTAGCTTTGACATTTTAAGACGTTCGTTCCATTAGTTTGGCGATTTTAAGATATTTCGCCACATTTCTTTGTCATATAAAAACCTTTTGTGCCATTTAGGTATCAATTTTTTTTCCTGGCGAGCGATAGCAAGCCTGTAATTCTAGGAGGCAGCGGCCTTTGGCTGGGACATTTTTCTACCGAAAAATGTACCAATTTATCTTGAAGGGGAGAGGGTCTAGGGGGTGTTTTTTAAAGTTTGATGGAGGTCTATAGATTACTGTTAACTAAATAAATATTTAAATGGACCAAAGAATAAGCACTAAATTTTTGTTAGTACCGTTCTGTATGTTTTATGGCATGGAGGGTTAGAGCATTTGGAAGGTGGTGGCGAGAGGCATTTCCGAGCCCATCGTGACGTGTATGAAGTTATTGGGGTACGGTACCCATAGAATAACAGAATAGGTCAAAGAGTTTGAGGGGTCAGGTCAATGGCCACCATTTTGATTCTCAGTATCTCTGTAAAGTACTCCATGCTGTGAAAACAGTTACAAAGATGGACAGATATTTAAGAGGGGTATGATAAATTGTATGAGCAGCATAAGCTTAATGATGAAATGTAGAAATAATGGCAAGCTATCGAATAATACACTGTGAAAGTGAAAATCAAGATGGAATATTTTGATACGTTGGCCGTACGCTTTTGTGCTAGAGTTCCTGTGTATACCGTTAGGGCAAGACCTCCTCTACTATTGGTGTTGCCATATGGATAGAGCTGCCAATACGTATTTATTTATGATTAACAAGACCAAACTATGAATAATTGCATTGATAGATACTTAACCCTTCAAACTCGGATGGTACACGTGTGTACCATTATGTTTTGCCCCAAGGAACCCGGGTGGTACAACATTGTACCAGTGGTTGAAAGCCTGTTAGCTTGGTGTGCGAGGCGTCGGTCCGACGCATGTAAACAACAGCCGGCTGGACCGACGCCCCGCATCTCCGGCCACAAGAAGGAGAGCGTCGCTTGTTCGTGTGTGCCTGTATGTTGTTGTTAAGTATCGAAAAGTATTGTAAAGTGGCTGTTGTTGCCGTAAGTTATCTCCACTGAAATCATCATCACAACTCAACCAGTTGACTTAGAGAGCTCTACTTAACGCCATTCTACAGGTAAATAACACAGCTACGCTTGGGGATGCGCGGGAATGTGGGAAGCAGTCAGCATAACAATGATACGGTAGCCTAGCCTAGACGTTTTTCGGCCAAAACACCCGGGTTTCGGGCAATATTTATGTAATGCGTAGCCGGGGTTGGAGGGTTAAGGATACACAAATTTTACATTCACATGATATATATATCAAATACTGCCTTCACATTACTTCATCATGTATGAAATATATCAGGGTAGGGTAGGTAAAGGCATTTTTTTTTTTTTTTTTTTATTGAGGGAGGCAAAAGGCAGAACTGCCTATAGCGAGTGCCTCCCCCATAGTTGAAAGAGTGACAGGGCCAAAATCAAGGGACGTTCGAGCCAAAATGCCTGGACACACTGAGTTTGAAGCAATTTAAGTCATAGGAAGAGGGAAAGACTGATTCTGGGAGAGAGTTCCAGAGCTCAGCTGTTGAGTAGAAGAAAGTTTGAGAGTAACGTTTCACTCTTGGGTTGGAGAGTTGCACAGAGTAGGGGTGGGATTGAGTTGCAAGACGGGTACTCAAAATCTAAGAGATCACCCAACCTCAGCCATCATGGGTGTCACGGGTCATTTTTCCTCGGAGTTTAGTACAGTATTTAGCCCAAAGCCGGTATCACACGAGCGCTTTTTCCCTCAACATTTATCCTCAACACTGGCCTGGCAGCTTATGAGGTCAACATTTGAAATATTTTGGATACCTAAATTCATCTACCACCAGTCTAGTTTCCGATACCAGTGTAAAATATTCCAGAAATTTTGCCAGAATTTTTTTGATCATCGAATGCTGACTAAAAAAGCCCTTGTGTGATACCGGCTTAACTCTCAAATATCTCTACCAGTACTAGGCTACTACACTACTACCCTAGTACAGTACTCATGAATTCCATAAGAAATTATAATGTAAAACTTCCAATAATTAAACTGTATATAGATATAAAAGAAATATAAAGACATGATCATTGTGGAATAAAGTATTGAATATTTAGCAATACAGTAATAAAGAAAAACAAATCTCAAACCCGCCACAATGAAAGAAGGCTTTAGAAGGTACACCATTATGTAAGCATTGCTGAACAAGTAAGTTGTTATTGTTGTTGTTGTTGTTCCCCAGGCTGTCTGACCGAACATCCCCAAGGTCCCGAGCAAGGTGCCCCCACAGAACCCCACCAGCTCCACTAAGACAGACCAGGCGAGGAGCTGAGGAGGGTGTGGAAATGCCCGGGACACCAAAGCCCACGGCCCTGTGCCCTTTAACAACTGAGCAAGTAAGTCTGATTAAATGGTTTCCCAAGCAAATTAGTTGCAAGATTAATTTTAACATGGTTATTAACCCTTTGAGTACCAGCGACGCATGTTATATTATATTCTAGCCATGTGTAAACGATATTGTGCAGCTTAGGAAGGATCTGTGGTAGTTAAAACGGTTAGTTGAGATAGTTTGAAGCCTTATTATTGCTACAGGTCCTTCCTAAGCTGAATAAATTCTTCTAATAGTTGCCATATTATGATTAGAAGGACGTCCCTGGTACTGAACGGATTAAGCTATCAATTTTAACCCACTCTCGTAATACCGGTAATTCAAGGGACAGATCAAATAAGTTCAGATCTATCTATCTATTGCCTGACGCCGCGATCCCCGAAGGGGTGGCCACGAACGAACCGCCCCCATGCACCTCTGGCCCCAGTCAGTCGACACCCCTCCCCCCAAGTTCAGATGAAATTTTTAATTCTGTATGAATAAAACTTAATTCAAATTTATTAATTTCATGAAAATATTAATATAATCATTCTAATAATGGCCCTGTCCTTGATAATTACCCAAATATACCTTTAAGGGCCACATAGTCACTATTAGTAATTCACTACTAATTAATGCCGGTCTACGGGATAGAAAAAAGGTAAAATATAACCGCTTAAACCACTTATTAATTTGATAAAATGAGGGGGGGGGGGGAGTCACAGTGAGGACAGACACTAAATTTACTAATACAGTAATCTATCTATATTGCCCGACGCCGTGATCCCCGAAGGGGTGGCCACGAACGAACCGCCCCCATTGTGTATCCAATTTACCCCACAATTTCACTTACCTACTGTAAAAGCGCGATTCACCCAATAAATGGCGCAATTTGACACTATCTTCAGATTGATAGATAATGGGTAGGCTAGCCTAAGTTTATGCAAATCCTCCACTCGAGCCATGCAAAACAAATATTGAACACTGTATTCCTAGAAGAAAAAGCAAAAAACATGGTAAACAAGGCCGATGTAGTCTTGTTGAACATAACCGAAAGGAGTATTCAGTTTATGATTGGAAATTTACAATATTGCTACACTGTTTACATCCATTACATTCCTTTCAATGTACATGAACTGGAAGTTACCATTAATAATAATACCCTACTCACCTAATAATAGAGGCCCATGGGTAAATCCTTTAGGCCTTCCCTTGGCTGAATCCAAATATACAATACTGGATCATAGGAATACACTACCTGCAATTTGTAAGCACTAGTCAGCCAAGGGAGGACATCACTCATTGGATACGTCTAATAATGTCTTCTCTATCTATATGCTCAGGCCCAATCCCCATTTTGGGAGTCTTATAATGTAAAAGTTGCAAAATGAACAAACCAAACTGGGAATGACACAATATAAAGACAAAATAACTAATCAATCTGACACTGATCATTGCTGTACCAATCCAAATTTGAATCTTTATCCTCAACTTCAAGGCTTCATACCTCAGAGCTCAAACCAAACAAACTAAGGATTGTAATCTTTGAACCCAGACAAATCATAAGTAAACAAATGTATTATTTTTTATGTTGTCCCTGTTCGGGCTCTGTCTCGAGTTGGCCATAAAAATATATTACAATAAAATAGGGAATGTGCCTGAGTAAATAGAAAGATATATAGATAGATTCTACAGTACTAGTTTGAGTTCAAGGCTTCAGTGCTCAGAGGTCAAACCAAACTAAAGATTGTAAACTTTGAACCCAGACAAATCATAAGTACAGTCACTCATAAAATATCGTGGACCTCACCTATTTTTAATTAGTCTGGAAACAAACTTATGAATGCCATTTTCTATACTACAAAACTATATATACTATTTATTAGAAAGCAAGTTCCATCCAGATAGTTAAAATTAAAATGTAAAACTTGCAAACAAAGCAAACCAAAACTGGGACAAAGACAATATAAAGCCAAATTAATACAGTACATGTAATACAGTTATTAATACAGTAATTGCATAAAGAAAAACATTGTGGCTCCACAATTTTTTTTAAAGTGACTGTACATTCTACTAGTTTGAGGCTTCAATCCACAAAACTCAAACCAAATAAAGATTGGACCTTTAAACTTTGAAGACTCATATGTTATGAACCCTAGTTTGACACCATTATATAATGATCAGTACCTTATTTTTGGGGGGTAAACAAAGACTCAAATAATTTTGGTCATTACAGTATCTCCCTGCTATTATAAAAAAAAAAAAAATTACCGGCATAATTATATATATATATAGCCTATATATATATATATATATATATATATATATATATATATATATATAAAACAAAGACAAAAAAATGGGGAATGGGCCTGGGCAGATAGATAGATAGATAGATATAGATTATATGTACAGTATTATGTATGTATGTATACACTCGGGCAGATACCCCACAGCTGGGGTGGCCGACTCGAGACAGAGCCCGAAAAAAAATAAAAATAAATACTGTATATATATGTATACAGTAGGGGCTGACATAGAACGTGCTCGCATAGAACGAGTCGCTTATAGAATGCCGACCTAAAATATTGTTCCAAAATTTTCGTTAGGAACGAATGTGATCATATAGAACTATTTCGCCATCAAAGTAGGGCAAATCCGAGGAGTTCTCATATAGAGCGCCGAAATATCGTACAAAACTTACAAAATATCGTACGCTCCTGACGGAAATTTACGCTTACAGCGAACATTGACCATATTGGGCAACCAAAATGCCGCGATCACATAGAACGAAATCACATAGAACGGCCTCGTTTATCAACCAATTTCTCGTTCTATGTGAGACTCTACTGTATATATATATATATATATACGGTAGTACAGTATATATAAAAATAAAAATAATAAAATAAAATCAAAATAAATTTATTGCTGCCCCTTGATCTTGATACAGTAGTAGTGTACTGTATATACAATGTTGATAATATAATATATAAATTTGTGTTAAGACCCTGATAATGTTATGTAGTCAGTCCCTTTGGTGTACATGAATATCCCAGAAAAAAAGGAAAACAAAATGAGGAATGGGCCTGAGTAATTAAAAAAAAAAAAAAAAAAATTTTTTTATTTTTTAACGGCGACATTATATTAACACTCAAGCCGCGGGGCCCGACATATGTCGGCCGAGAGAATAATGGCCACCCCTGCGGTGACCGACATATGTCGGAAGGGATTTTGAGCACATTATCGGCTCTGAGAGAGAGTCCACGCGTTGGGAAGGCGATAGGCGGGCTCTGACCGTTCGGCACGGCCGTAGTGCCACGACTGAGCTCCTCACTGCAACATTCCACACCCACGGCCTCGCGAGACCAGGAAAAAACTCGGGAAATTACCGTATTTTAGGGTTTTTCACCTCTCGTTGCGCAATCGCTACAGGATAACCCGTGGTCGTACAAGGATGATTCAGGTGTCATTGGAAAGCTCTATTATCGCCCTTTCACGGATACATAATTGTATCACGCTCTGGCTCTTGTTTATGCATGAAAAAGAGCATGGAATGAAGCTCGTTTAGGGTAAATATGCCCGCCAGGCAGGTAGTAGAAATTACAAACATCCCCGTCGGTTAAGAGTTAAACGATTTTGTGCAGTTTAACCTGACAAGCGCGATATAGACCTAGGTGCTAGGGTAGTTATTTGTGCATTTCTAGCCCTGGATTCTGACAGAATTAGTTATATTTACAATATAGAGCATTATTTGTTTTCGGTATGCTTTTATTTTACATATATGATGTATATATGAACCTTCAAGAGTGCTAAAATAAGTGGGAAAAGCATTTGGGTGGTGAAAAACAAAGATATTGGCCACCCGGTCATAATCTCAGGCGAGAGAGAGCCACAGGCAGCCCTCCCCTCTCGCTGTCTGGGAGTCAACTGAGACGAGCGGGGCGGTGTGTGCCGGTGTCTGGGTGTTGCATAGCGATCTTTTATGCAACCCACTTGTGCTACATTATCGCGGGAGAGAAAAATAACCGATAAATGATGATAATAAGAGGAAAAATAGGTGATAATTGAGGAGGGGGGAATAAGGTGGGGAAGGAGGGGAGGGGGAGGGGTGAGAAACACATGGATGAGTACTAGAGGGGAATTATCTCACCTAGAGACAAAATCCTTTGTTTTGATAGGCCCTTTTTTGGGGGGGAAGGCTTTTTTTATGGTCTTGCTTCCGTGAGGCCTATCGCGTTCCCTATAGGAAGCCTTCCGTGAGGCCTATCGCGCTTGCTGTTGAACTGGTCGCCGACATGATAGTGGATATCACTCTAAATATGTGGGGCACAGGGAAAACACATCCTCCTTCAACGGTTTATTTCTCCGTAATAACAACAAAGCTTACAAGAATGGCCGCTAGGGGCAATACAGAAAATGGAACTAAATAATGGCAAACTAATTTATCCTTTGGAAAGTAACTGCTTATATATTTATTCTGAGTAACTTGAGTTTATATCTTAACATCCCCTCTTAAACTTAAGTTATTCCCCTGACAACACTGAACTTATTCAATTTGTACTTTGATACTGGCTTTGTAAATAAATCTGCAATGTTATCTTCAGAAGGTACATAAGCTAAATCAACAATCTTGCTTTCCACTTCTGACCTGATAAAATGGTATCTAATATCAATGTGCTTAGATCTTTGATGGTGTACAGGGTTCTTGGCTAATGCTATAGCTCCTTGATTGTCTACATTCAAAGTTACAGTGTCTCTTTCACAACCTGTCATATCAGAATACAATTGTCGCAAGAAATTAGCTTCTTGCATAGCACAAGTCATGGCCATATATTCTGCTTCACATGTAGATAAAGCTACTACTCTTTGTTTTTTACTTTTCCAAGAGATCAATGGGCCTTGTTTACTCAGTTGAAAACTATAGCCTGTCGTACTACGTCTATCTTCTGCTGCTCCCCAGTCTGAATCACAGTAACCAGTTAATTTCAATTGACTATCTGACTTCTGAAAATTTAAACAATAATTCAATGTCCCTTTAATATACTTCAGTACGTGTTTAGCTAAGCCTAGATGGGCCTTAGTGGGCTTGGACATAAACTGGGACAACTTTGTTACTACATAACTTAAATCAGGCCTTGTTCCTGTCATAACATAAATTAAACTCCCAACAATTTCTCTGTACAATCTTGGATCAGCCAAATCAGTAGAATGATCAGAAATCAACTTACTTACAGTCGGATTACATGGAATGGCTTTTGGGTTACAGTCCTTCATATGAAATTTCTCAAGAATTCTCTCACAATATTTTCTTTGGTTCATACTAACACTCCCCTCTAAACCAAAAGTGAATTCAATTCCAAGAAACCATGATAATATTCCCATGTCTTTCATTTTGAATCTATCTTTGAGGGATTTCTTTATGGCATGAAGTGCTTCATCATTACTGGCTGCTATAATTATGTCATCTACCCATATTAGAGTCATTGTTACTGTATCACCTTCAAACTTTGTATACAAACAAGGGTCAGCAACAGATCGGGTGAAATTCTGATCAGTTAGAAAATTATGTAACATATTATTCCAGTTCCGTCCACTTTGTTTCAATCCATACAAAGATTTTTTCAGTTTGCATACAAGTTTTTCACCGTTTTCATTTTTCTTGGTAAAACCTTCAGGCTGCTCTAGGTAAATTTCACAATCTATCTCCGCATTTAGATAAGCTGTTTTTACATCCATTTGATGAACCTTCATTTCTTCTTGAGCTGCTAGCTGCATCATCATACGAATGGAAGTGTGGCGTGCTGTTGGTGAAAATGTCTCTTCATAGTCTACATTCTTGACTTGCGAATATCCCTTTGCTACGTATCTTGCCTTGAATTTTTCTTCGTTGTTCGGACCTAGTTTTACGGCGTACACCCATTTTCCACCAACAACTGATCGGTCTTCAGGGAGTGGTGTTAACTCATAAGTGTCGTTCTCATCCAAAGCGTTGATTTCTTCTTTCATTGCTTCATGCCACTGATGAGACTCTGATGATGAGAGAGCCTCCTGATATGTACTTGGGATGTCAGCAACACGATAGCAGTAATCAATTGAACATTTCGCAACATTTGATAAATCTTCATCATCCATGACATACTCTTTCAAGTGCTTGGGTAAGTTCCGGTTTCTTTGGGGGTATCTTCTAATTCCTTCAGCTTCATCTTCATTCTCCTCCGTCTTGAGCTGTGTGGTTTCTTGCGGGCCGTCTTGGAGTGGTAATGTGGTGGTTTTTTCTGATTCACAAGTCTTGGGTCTTGTATATTCTGTGTACCCACATTTTTCTTCGAATTTTTCTTCGAATTTTTCATTGAATTTCACACATCTCACTCTCTTCACGTCATTTTGCTCCGAGAAGTACACAAGATAGGCTGGACTCTGTGTATCATAGCCTAGAAATACTCCTCGGTCACAGCGGTCATCCAATTTCTTCTTGTTTTGGACATATGCATAACATACAGTTCCAAAGATATGCATATTCTTCAAGTTTGGCTTTAATCCTGTCATCATTTCATATGGTGTTTTTCCAGTTCTCGGGTTGTAGCACCGGTTCCTAATGTAAGCGGATGTCTTCACTGCATATGTCCAAAGTTCCTTCGGCAAGCTAGCTTCCAATAGTAAACATCTGGCCATCTCAAAAAGGGTTCTCCAGGATCGTTCAGCTGTGCCATTCTGGTGGGGAGAATATGGTGCAGAAAACTCATGCTTGATATGATTTTTCACTAGGAATGATCTGAACTCTGCAGAAGTAAATTCTCCGCCATTATCTGTCCTGATTCGCTTGACAGAACCATAGGGGGCACTGTCTGCTAAAAATCTCTCCATAGCTGCTACTGTATCACTTTTGTTCTTCAGAAAATACACCATAATGACACCAGAGTAATCATCTACAAACGAAATTGCATACCTAAATCCCTCTCTTGCAGGAGGGTCAATGGGGCCTGCTAGATCACAATGTATTAGTTCAAGTTTTTCATTAGCTTTCTTGTCTTGCTCCCTATTCCTGTATTGTGTCATTTTCCCTTTTGTACAAGTTTCACAATCAAAGTTCATCTTGCCGGAAATGTGCATACCTTCAACGAAATCTTCGAGTTTCATCACATCTTTCACATTACAATGGCCTAAAATTCTATGCCACTCTTCCAAGGTGTGGGTGCCACTTTTGTCAACATTTACATTATTGAGAAAATATAGTTTTTGGCATGTCTGGATTTCAAATTCTGTGCCATCTGGAGCTTTTAATTCTGCATGGTCAGGGGTAAATGTTACTGTTGCTCCCCTTTCAGTCGCTGCTTTAACACTAAATATGTCTTGTTTGTAGGATGGCACATACAAGGAATTCTTTAACTCAACTTGTTGTATGTTTCCTTTGGTGTCACACAGCTCCACACTTGCTACACCTCTACCTGACACAATACCTGAAGTCCTGCTACCATCTGCAAGTTCAATAGTGTGACTCACAGGTTCAAAACGTTCATCAAATTTTACAAATTTGGATTTGTCTGTAATGATGTGTGTTGTAGCACCACAATCTACCAATAACCTGTCATTGCTGGTAGGACTAACAAGATTAGTATAGCTTGCCTTTGCTTTGAATGCAAAATAATGAGAACTGTCACTGTGTGTAGGCCTACTCACTGCACTTACATTTTCTGTTTCTTCTCTGTCACTCACAACTTTAACATAATTCTTCTTTCTACAGTAATTTGTGTCATGTGTAGGGGACTGGCAATTTTCACACCAGCGGCTTGGTCTTCTGTAGGCTTCCTTTTCTTCTTTATTCTTTGTTGGACATTGGAAGGATTTGTGTCCCATTTTCCCACATACATAACACTTGAAACTGGTTTCCCCTGATTTGGCATTCATAACCCTATCTTCTCTGGATTTATGTGGCTTGTGGACTTTTTCAGATTCTTCAAAACTCCTCAACTGAACTTTAAAATCTATGAAACTCCACGTTTTTTCTCTCTGAGTCACGACAGTGGAAAAAGTTTTATAATCAGGGGGTAAGCCTTTCAACACCATAGCCACAAGTAAACTGTCACTGATAGTTTCTTTCGCATTCTTCAAGGAAGTCGCTGCTTTCTCTGCCCTAATCATGTAGTCAGTTACACTCTCATCCTCTGCCATCTTGAGTGTTGTCAGCTCGGTGTACAAAGAAATAATCCTGGGTTTGCTTGTTCCTAAGTAATGTTCACGAAGTATTGCTAGGGCCTTCTTACCATCATCTTGGGCATCTCGGATCACCAGGGCTAAACTTGTGTCGTCTAGCAGTTGTACAAGCTCGGCATACACTTCAGCATTCTTATCAGCATCAGGGGTGGGTGCTGCCAGGACACTATGAAGTTTTTGAATTCTTAAATGTGCTAAAAACTTCACTTCCCACAATTCGTATTTGTCTTCATCACCATCGAATACTAGGCGATGCCTGGGCCCATAACCTGTTGAACTGGTCGCCGACATGATAGTGGATATCACTCTAAATATGTGGGGCACAGGGAAAACACATCCTCCTTCAACGGTTTATTTCTCCGTAATAACAACAAAGCTTACAAGAATGGCCGCTAGGGGCAATACAGAAAATGGAACTAAATAATGGCAAACTAATTTATCCTTTGGAAAGTAACTGCTTATATATTTATTCTGAGTAACTTGAGTTTATATCTTAACACTTGCCGGGTTAAGAAGGATCTGTGGTAGTAAAAATAGTTAGTAGGATAGTTTTAAGCCTGTTAATTGCTGGGGGCCTGTTTTAAGCTGAATAATATCGTCAAATAGAGTTCTCTCAATCTTATAATTACCTCTCCAAAATTAGTTTTCTGCCGATAGCTAACTCAGTGACAATTACAGATGTTGAAGTAACTAAACTAAAGTTTTCTAAACACCCCTGATGGTCACAAAGGCTTTTAAGTATCCCAGAATAGGCTCAAATTGCGTCCTGTGCTTGAAAGGGTTAATGTAGAGGGGCAATTACTGTGTTTTTCAAGCTAACTGGTATTACTATAGTGTGGAGACTCCTTCTACACAGTATAGCCAGTGTTTTTGAGAGGTTTTCCTTACATATATTTATTTGGATCTAATTCCATGAGTCTGGGCCTGGTATGGAATGAGTTAATATGTTTACAATAGCCTCTTCTATGTCTTAAGCCCAAAATCAATATCAAGAATCTGTGGAGTGTCTGTAGTGGGATTATCCATAATGTTTTGATCTCTGATGGCTTATGTTTCGTTAGGCTCACTGAATACCATTTAACACCTTAAGAGCGGCCTATGCGGTTTATTTATATGTACCGCCCAGCGGGGTGTTTTTAGCCAAAATAGGGCTGTTTACGTGATCATTTTCATGCCTAAATAAGACCCAGAACGTAAAACAAGTATCTATCCCTGAAAGGGCATAAACAGAGCTTTCGAATGACACCATAACGATCCTTTTATGATGGCTAGTTTTCTTGCAATAACCGTGCAACGCGAGTGCAAAAAGCATGTAATTAGGCACTTTCCCCATACAATTCCTTATATAGCGAGTGAGAGAGGTAGGAGGGAGGTGAGATTCGTGTCAGTAGGTTCGCCGCGGTGGTCTGGAGCAGTCATACGCTCGCTACTCTCCTGCCACCACTTGTCTCTCTCTCTCAGCAACATTACGTGCTGAAATTGCCACTCGAGTTATGTCGAGCGCCGCCACATAGTCCAGCTTTATTTAACTCGACTTATGTGGTGAGCCGCTAATTAAGGGTTAATACTGCAGACATAAGAGTTCGCTTCGCTTATTTCCTAGTTATCCCCTGTTAATGACCCATCCATTTTCCTTAGTGGGCCGATGTTTGATGCACTTTTAGACTAGCTTGGCATATGAAAAATACTTTGAATTTTCTTTTATACCTGCAATAGCTTTGTTTTCATCTTAAATTTGTTGTAGACTAAAGGTTTAATATTCTTTGCAGGTATCAGTTCACTCCAACGTTAGAAGAGGTTGATGAAACCATCCGCCTGAAGAACGGAGAACTGAAGATCCCCGCCAACTTCAACACCACAGCAGAGTCCTTTAACTCTAACAAAGGTCTGCCCAAGATGGACACAGTACAGATGTTGCCCCCGCGCCTCAACCCCCAGACCACGCTGCTCTGTGAACGCCTGTACATTGACGACCCCATGGCACTTGTCATGGGTGGTAAACGGAAGTCATCGATGCCCAAGGTTGATCGTAGCCCCATCAAGTTGAATGACTCAGAGCTGAACATCACCTTAGAGACATCAAAGCTGTCTACCACCCCAGATGAGGTACAACTACTAATACTAACCCTGTTCTACCGTTGTTTGACCATTGATACTCACTTCTCTTTGAACACTTAGGCCCATATTCCTAGACAAACCCCATAATTGTAATACTAATAGTTGTGTCGTATTCTTAGCCAGTTCGTATGATACGCTAGCAGTAGTCGTTCCCTAAGCTGCCTGGCCGAACAGCCCCGTGATAGGCTAGTTGTTGTAATCGCTACGGTATGAGAAATATTGGAACATTATAGTAGTATATATATGTATGCATATACTCAGGCACATACCCCATAGATGGGGGTGGCCGACTCGAGACAGAACTTAAATAGTAGTACCAGTACTCTTACAATAATGCTCTCTCAAGGATTTGTTATACAATGTATAATATGCTAACCAATCTATAGTTGCAACACACATCTAATTGGTTTCCCTTCTTGAAAAGAAGGGCAACAATATATATATCCGGACTTTCGGCAGATCTGGACTTTTGGCAGATCCAGACAGGGTTCTCCCCCAATTAATTTGGATGGGCAAGGTTTTACTGTATTGCACCTTTGGTTTTATTAGCTAACAAGTTTATTTCAGACAGTTTATGATACATTGATCTGGCGTTAATGTGGATAAAGTGGAGCCCTTTGTTGGTGAAAACTTTATATTCATCTTGGCTTGTGCCCTAGCTGGATTTTGTGGTGTCATTTGTGATGTATAGTGGTTCATTAATATTCGGTAGCTATTTTATCAACAGTAATATTCTTATTACTGTCTATATATTTTCCCTCATACAGCAGCTGCTTATAAAAAAAATCCCTTTCTCTAATTGTAGGCCGAGCCCGAAGCCCAGCGAAATTCCCCCGCGGGGGGGGGTAATTTCGCCGCGACCATTTTACGCATCATATTGCTAGTAAACTAGATAACATTGTATGATTAATGGCCAGACAAAACACTAGTGCGCAGGTAAAACCAATGAAAACATGCACAAACCCAAACTGCCACTAAACATGCCAATAGAAAAACATCGCATACACACACACAACTGAACGAGGCGGGCAGAGATGCAGGTGTGTCACACGTGTAGGCCTAGGCGCCACTGTGTCTAGTGCGGATCTGGAGTTGTGGACATGTAGTGCGGGTGTGGACATATTTATTAGGCCTACGGGTGTGGATGTATTTAGTGCGGGTGTGGACGGGTCTTCTGTGGGTGCGGTGTGTAGGGTGCTAGTGGAAAGTACCAGGCAGCAGCTGACGGATACTGCCAACACTGTGTCACACGCACCACCACAGTGGACGCACCCACAAACACCCCCACACACACCCGACCATACCGTCAGATGCGCCGCTAGCCCCGGCGCCAGGCCCTGCGAAACTGCAACACAACCTAAGCCAAACTAGCTCTACAACCTAAGCCAAACTGCAGCCGAATCCATGCAATAGTTTCGGAGATATCGGCGTTTGAATGCAAATTATTAGCGTCGCGGCGAAATTACCCCGTCTTACCCTCCTTCAGATTGATGAAATTATAAATATTTACCCGGAACCAGGGTGCCACAAACTTTAAATTAAGCTGTACTCGAGGGTTAATATAGTATTAAAATTTACCTAAATATGGTATATTTTGATAATAAATTTAATCAATTATTCTTTGTAAGTAGTTTGAATTAATGAGAGAAGTATGCTCTGTCTAGATTCGGTCACCCCTAGCTATGGGGTATGTGTCTGACTATATACATACATACGTACTTGTTCTGACTATATTGTATATACAGTACTTGCTTTGGACATAAACTTTTGTCAATATACTACTAATCTAAACTAAAATGGTAGTGATTAATAAAATTGTTTTTACGCAGCCACCGTGGGGAGAGACGGCCAGGACTGGTGTTGTCGCTGCCCAAGACCACCAGCAGCCTTGCCAGTAACAACAACATCACCTCCCTCAGTGAGAGTGAGGGCAGCCCGCACCGGAGCCCACCAACCAAACGCAACTCCGAGGAAGATGACGACATCAGTTCAAGAGGAGGAATCGGGCTATTTACTCATCCACAGAGGATGAGACATAGTAGTTGAAGTCTGTTGTGAAGGTTAATGCATTGACAAAAGAGCACTGTGTAATTATCTTGATACATCATATTTTTGTGTTATTCATCAGACATTTTCTTTACTATTAGCAGCAATAAATTTTGGTGTGTATTTTTAGTCATTCATTCATTAATTCATTAAAGAAGTTCAATTGTGTAAATGTGAGGAACAAAATGGTGGTACAGTATAGCACTGTAGTGACTAATTGTTCAGACTTCATTTAGATAATCCAGAAACAGAATTAAGAGGGTAGTGTTAGGTATGCTTTTGTATCTTGATATTAAAATAGTGTTTCTTATATGTTGTGCTTGTATAGAACCTGTAACACTACCAGTATGTCAGAGCTCTGTGTGTATCATATTTTTATATTGTTGTTATATACGGAAAGATTTTCTTTTACTTTGTTAACCCTTGTTTAGCGGGGCCCGACTTAAGTTCGTATCTAAAAACCTGGACTATGTGGCGGGGACCGACTTAAGTCTGTGTTCAATTTTTGAGCAAGAATGGCTGTGAGAGAGAGACGAGCGACGGGAGGAGCGTAGGTTGCCTCATGACCGCTCGGCACGGACCCCGTGCGCCTACTGACATCTACTCCACACAACTCCACCCTCCCTACCTCGCCACACAGGGAATTATATAAGGAA
Organism: Paralithodes platypus; assembly: GCA_032716605.1. Classification (NCBI taxonomy): domain Eukaryota; kingdom Metazoa; phylum Arthropoda; class Malacostraca; order Decapoda; family Lithodidae; genus Paralithodes; species Paralithodes platypus. The sequence goes on from JAVRFV010002179.1 coordinate 449,422, forward strand.
ATTACCGTATTTTAGGATTTTTGCAAAAATTAGATCGCATTCGGACCAAAGAGCCGAGTTTCGGATTTGTCTGGTTAGGTGAATGTGTATTCGGACATTAATTCAGCCTTTCGGATTTGTCCGAAAAGCTGAGAAAAATTAGATCGCATTCGGACCAAAGAGAGTTTCGGACTTGTCTGGTTAGGTGAATGTGTATTCGGACTTATAGACTTCGGACATTATTTTAGCCATTCGGACAAGTCCGAATGGCTTCGGCCCTTTCGGACTTTTGACACTTTCGGACAGGGGTCTCCCCCGATTAGTCAGAGAGGGCTGGGATTTACTGTATTAACAAACAATAGAATGCAATAAAGGTAAAGATGAAATAGTTTTTGCTCAAACAAATATGTACTGTACCTTATGATTGAAGTCCTTTATTTTGCCCCTCTGTAAGTACAAAGCAAAACTGACTGCATGTATATAGACTAGAGATCCTGTAGTAAGAGGGAGTGGTCATCTTTTTGTTTGGATGCCATTTTGGTGTTTCAATTATCAAACTATGGGGATTTATTTGATTTTGGATCGTGTAGAATGGCTATCCAAAGGAGGATGTTAAACGAAAGCCAAGTTCAATATTTTTAGTCTTTAATTAATGTAGGCCTATGTGCAAGGATAAATTTATGCTTCACAGTTCTTATTATGTCTTGGGAAGTGATAAACTGGCCAATACAATGCTATTTCAGTTTAATTATCTTGTAGTTCTCATATTCATTCAAGTCTTCAAACAAAATGCTCCGGTTTGACACCCTGATTAAAAAAAAAAAATTACAGTAGTGTGCTGTAAAATCATGTAACAGTATTCCCGAATGTGTATTATAGGTATGGCGATATTTATTTGTAAAGAGAAAAATAATATCACCCGTGGCTCCAAGATGGCGGAGGTTGGCTGATCTCTGTTACTATTGGATCTCCAGGTTAGACTAGCCAATCCCAATGCAGTGGTTCAATATTATCATAGTCTATTTCTTTCCCCCTTATAGTATATTGCCATGTCCCCATCTAAACAACTACTCTTATGAAGATACTGTAATATCGATCAAAAAAATACCCACAAAATGGTAAATTTAGTCCCATAGCAGCTAAGAACTGGATACTTAATGGAAAGACAAAGCTACTATGTTTGAGTCTTGTCAAGTATTCATAATTAACATATTTTGGCAGATAGGCTGGTGTGGTCCAATTTTGCCAGGTGCAAGTGTTTCAAAGGGACTTAACAATTTTGAGTCTTGCTGAGACACTGTTAGCACTATACCAACATCAGCCACTGTGATGACATGATGGGGCTGTGTTGTGGCAAGTCTGTATTGTACTGTACTACTGTAAAGAGACTAAAACCATGCTCTCTGTGGATGAAGCGCTCTTTAAATTTGTATGTATGTATGTATATACAGTATGTATTTAGCTATAACATTTCCGTAAAAGCTGAGTTAACACGATGGGCACAAGGCAGTTACCATCAGCTGGAAATAATATAATAGGATCACTGCACAGAGATTAGCTACGGTAGTTTATCCTATGGTGTTTAATATATCTTTGGTGGTATGAATGTTTTGGTTCATATGATTGTTGCAATGTTGTTTTTAAAGGGGTATTACTCGAGAGCATTTATTGTCAATTTTCAACTGCCAACATTTTTCCGGCAACATATCTGGGATGCAGTATTTCACATTGGTATCGGAAAAGACGACTGAAGGCATATGTATTTTAGTGACATGATTCTTTAAAAAGTTTAACACATAAGCTGCTTCTTCTCTTAAGCTCATCCATGTTTACCCGGATCCGCCCTTGTATTGGCACTTGTTCATATCTACTAGACCAATGTTGCGGAAAAAACTCGAGTTATACCAGCTTACACCGTAAATTAATTATGTTTATGATGAAGTCGTAAATTGCTGTGAGTTTGGGCCATTTTTTGTTCAAACTTCTATTATTTTTTGAATTTTTTTTCCAGTTATTGAGTTCCTGTGTGTGTGTACAATCACTCATAAATGATTATGGACATCTTACTTTGCAAATACAGTACTGTAGTTATAAATGCATAAATAAAAACATGGGATTATGGTATTGGACTGTACAGTATATATATTGTATGCAGTTTCTGTAATTACAATGAGAGTACTGAAGGCTATTGTGATAATGTTTCACTAACTCTCATTGTAGTTACAGATACAGGTCTTCCTCACTCAATAAGTAATGTCTCATCACCCAGTATAATTTGATCAATGATTGGTATCGGCAATATCTAAACACGATTTGTTCATTTCAAGTGAGATATACAAACATGTTCCTACACTTGGTTAACCACCCTATTCAACATCTGACCGACATTAATACAGTACAGAGCAAGCCAAACTTAATAACGGCCAAGACATGACTTACTATCGTACCGTAGTGTCTTGATATAGTACTTTTGTTTTTTTTGTAACCTTGGTGAGGGTGGTGTGGTTTTTAGATACTGCAGTCCCTCCTGTTAGAATTATATATATTAAAATGTAAAACTTGCAAACTAAACAAACCAAAACTCGCTTGGTGTAGTGACTAGCGTCTCGGACTTCCACCCAGAAGGCCCGGGTTCGCGCCCACGCTCGGCGCATTAAAGATTTTTCACAAGCACTGAGTCGTTACCATCCCTCATGAGCAAAGGGATGGGGTAGTAGTACAGGACCCCAATGGAAATACGCCTAATCGGCCTTATTGAGCTATCCTTAGCTAGCTTAGCATGCGCTAGCTTTAAGAACTATTATTATTATTATTATTATTAACTTGACAAAGTATACAATTTTTCTATTTTAGATTAATTAAGGGGTGCTCTTGTTAGTGATAAGGCAAGTCGCCCCTAGTGTTGTTTTTCTTTATCCTAGCCCAATATTAGTTCACTTATTTATTAGTCATGAGGCTTCTTTTAGGGTGAACTGGAGCCCTGTTGCTCGGTCCCTTCAGGGTGTGCAACAAGTATGCTTCGGGATAGTACCATTGGATTTTCTCACTTAGTTGAGGGATCCGGCACGGAGCCATTCTACTCTGCAATCGTATCATCATGTGTTCTACAGGTAGCGGGGTCGACGCTGGATCGCAGGTAAGAGCCATTGACGAAATCATCACCGCTCCCATCTAGTTGGCCTCATTAGGTGTACGTGTGCGATTAGTTTGCTTGGGAACCAGATTAACTTGCTCATGTAGTGATGTACACTCTATGTGGTGGATTGTGTTCTTTTATTTATAAATAATTAATTTACTTAAGCGTTGTTTCCACATAGCGATTTTGATTCGTTGTTTTGTCTTTTTACTGTGTTCGTATACGTTTTGGTTTTTTATTTTGCAAGTTTTACATTATAATATATATACTGTATAACCGGTTAAAGGTGAACTACAGGGATGAACGAAATAACACAGATTAATGCAGGGTCATAACTTGGCATGAATATACTGTAATATGTATATGGGCAATATCCATATAATTCCATTAAACTCCAGAACAAAATACTAATATATTTTGAGGCAAGTAAATTGTTCCATAAATTTAATCTTTTTAGGGTCAATTATTGTGACTGTATTCTAAAATTTGACATCAATAATTTTAATCAAGCATTTTTAACTTGAAGTTTCTTGTATAACCTCTGCTTACTTTTTGTCTGTATTTATTGTTTATCTTTTTCTTTTTCTATTATTATTATTATTAATATTAATATTGATGATTTTTTAAATTTATTGTTCTTGTTAAAAGAGTACTCTTTGTTTAAATCTGTTGTTACTTCATATTTTTTAATTATTTGTCTTTATATTATATGTATTCATTGTCGATAGTATCAATTGCTTACTTTTGCGATTTCCTTAGTTTATTTGTGCTATAAATGTAGGTTATTTGTAGGGTAGTTATTGATAGGGGTCACTTGAGGCATGCTATGCTTACAGGTACCTACCCGATAGCACTATCGTTAGTGAGTGCTGTACTGTATTTTATATATTATTTTGTAATAGTATAGATATCTTATCAATATTTGTATTTTGTACTATTTTAATGTCTTGTCATGTTGCAAATTTGATTTTAAATAATATTTTGACATTTAACATATAGTTTCTTTATTCATGCAGAGTTTAGTAAAATTTGCCAGAACGTCCCGGACTTCCCAAACTTGACTACTTCCTTTAACGTGACGATAGTGCGTTGTTATATGTGCGATTAGTTTGCTTGGGAAACAGATTAACTTGCTCATGTAGTAATGTACACCCTATGTGGTGGATTGTGTTCTTTTATTTAATAATTTTCATTTTAGTAAACGTTGTTTCCACATAGCGATTTTGATAATTTAATTTGACTTTATATTGTCCTTGTCCCAATTTTGGTTTGTTTAGTTTGCAAGTTTTACATTTTAATATATAGTCGTTGGTGACGAATTGGCATTTTCAGCCAGCTGGAGTGACTCCATTGTGTAGAGACGCCGTTTGTAAACAACACATGCGGTCCTGAACAGTGAGGTCTGTTTTTCGTAATTAATACCTTGCAATTCAATACTCAAGCTCTGCAAAAGATCGACCAACGCCCTGATGATGTGGTGCACATCAAGAAATAATCCCAGCTCGCCAGCAATTAACATACATGCAGTGTTTATGCATGTTTAGCCTGGTCCAGAGTCGAGGGAACTCTAGGCCTATTTTGTAATGATAATACTGTATAGTTTTCTGTTCAATTTATATATCGCGGTCCCTTGACCAGACAGTGGTGAAGCCAAATGTTGAGCTGTAAACATGCATACAAATTATAAGAGCTCAAATAACAAAAAATCACAGATTCACCCATTTCCCATGTCGAGAGTTCCCGCCATTGGCTACAGTTACGTCATGGTAAACACGCCAGTTCGCACCACATAAAATAACTTGGATAACTGCCTTCGTGGTGCAATGTATAAGGTGTTGATATTCGGTGTGAGCGTCCTGGGTTGGAATCCACGGACTGCCACATGTGTTTGTAATATTTCATTAATGGATTTTAGGAGTAGAGTTGGTTGTTGGAAGGAACATAATAATAAGTACCAATGTTTAGGAGTATAGTTGGTTGTTGGAAGGAACATAATAAGTACCAATGTTTAGGAGTAGAGTTGGTTGTTGGAAGGAACATAATAATAAGTACCAATGTTTAGGAGTAGAGTTGGTTGTTGGAAGGAACATAATAATAAGCTATATTTCTATATTGTTAAAACAAATTGATGAAAGTTCTTCAGTATCATGTACCTAAAACCAAGCAGATCCCAATGGACATTGTAGTTTGAATAGGTTTCATCCCTGGAATTCACCTTTAAGGGGTGTTATCACTGATTAGTGATTGTTCATGATGTATAACCATGCCATGTATGTACACATTGTTCATCCCTATATATATACTGAAGGGTCACCCTTCCGGCGGGATTTTTATTGTTCAGTGCGACTGAACATTATATTAAACAACAACGTGTCTCGGGGTGTTCCGTGGGTTCACCCGCAGATAATTATAGAGTTTATTAGTTATAACTATGTAAATTGTGTTGTAAATATGCTAAATGTGATTTTGGTATAATTACAGTACATTACAGTATAGGGAAAAGGCTCGCACCCTTATTTTTAATGTTTTTGTCTCCAGATTTCGAGACATGAGAGTTTTCATGGTTTTAGTTATATTTCCAATGTGGAATTAAAATGTAAAACTTGCAAAACAAACCAAAGCCAAATACAAGATTGGCTGAGGGGGGTCTGCAGTGGGTAAATATCCACTTCCCAAATTGACTAATTCCTTGAACATGACGATAGTGCATGGTTATATGTGTGATTAGTTTGCTTGGGAAACAGATTAACTTGCTCATGTAGTAATGTACACCCTATGTGGTGGATTGTATTCTTTTATTTATGAATTATTAGTTTGCTTAGGCGTTGTTTCCACATAGCGATTTTGATTAGTTGTTTTGTCTTTTTACTGTGTTCGTCCAAGTTTTGGTATGTTTATCCCCTTCGGGGATCACGGCGTCAGGCAATAGATAGATACATTATAATACTCCATAATGAAGAAGTTTGTAAACAGTGAGGATGTCTGAAGGAGCTCTGAGAGTGATTGGATATACATTAATACCGGGTTTTATAAATGTGATCAAAATAATTCTCTCGGTGGATTATACACGAGTACAGTACTGTATAAGGATTCCATAGACCTGCATTGTCCCTAATAATTTATTTATATTAAGACCGAGAGCCTTTTCTAAATAAATAGACTGTGGAGAGAATGGATGAAAAAAAATTGGGTGAAAAGATGCAGGTCTGTGATTGTGGAGGGACCTGCACCAAGGGGTGGACCGAGGAAGACCTGGGATCGGACTATATGTGCCTATCTCTAATCCAAGAACTTGACAAGTGAAGCAGCCCTTAAACAGGGTTGCCTGGAACGCCGCCATTAGGACAAGAGACATAACTGGAGCACTCGGGTCTTAAAATGTTATGTACCGACATGTATCGTAGATTTGACATAAGAATGCAGTACTGTAGAAACATTGAGAACATGAATATATACTATAGAAAATACATAATATTAATAGCACTGAATAACAATAAGACATGGAAGAGTAGGGGAAGATAAACAAAATAATAAATAAATAAACAACATTAGCTACAATGAAGATTAGAAATAAGTTAAGACATGGTAAACAAATAAAATAATTATTAAAACTGTCACAGGAATAGAGTAATAACCTAGCTTATTGTTTAACAATTTTATGTTTTATTAATACCGGTAATTCTATTTTAGAAAGTTGGTAAGCTAGTATTAATTAGTATTTTAATCTATACATTTTTATATTTTAATATTCAACTTGGGAAGGACCTTTAAGTTTCTAAGGAAGATGATTGTTGACTGTAATGTTGACTGTAATGTTTACTGTAATGTTTTTGTTACTGTAAAGATTGCTATAATTGTTTAACACATTTTACTGTCTTACTAAACAAATTAATGAATTTATTATGACATTATTATGCATTATTACTCATTTTATTGTGACATTTTTATAATTGAGTACCGGTACTCACCAGGTAGTCAGGCACTGTTGCTGTCACTGTCAGATGCATACTCTTGCAGGTCGTCGTCAATATCAGAGGAGTCTAGAGTTGCTGTCCAAGGCTGGTGCAGCTGCTCTACTGAGGTCCCTCTGAACTTGAAAAAGTTCATCGCAGTACTCCTTGTGCTCGGGTGGAATGTATGACAGCAGTTGTTGGACTTGCTTGAGTTTATCAGCTTGCAGCTTGATGGGAGCTTGGTACTTGGGGGTCAGTGCCACTCGTGACAGGTTAAAGGCTGACTGAGTATACCTGGCCTTACCTGGCATAAGCCTGACACTATGCAGAGGCCCCTCGTAGCCTAGAGACAACTGGTAGCCCTCCCGAAAGTGTAGATTGAAGCAGAATCGGCGACATTCGGAGAAGAGCAGTGGCTTTACTGGCTTACGGTGGGTGATGACACCTTGCAACAGGTCAAAGTTCAGGAATTCATTATTTGACATGGGAATTACCTTGTTACCTGTGTGGACTGCACGTTCAATCAATTTCACATACTGATTGAAATCGTAGATGCTACCCTCCATCCGAAAGGACTTTTCAATATTACCGAATGCCCTATCACATGACATGTAGCTGTGCCCTGGGATGAGAAAGTAATGTACCACTCCTGTATGCGTCGACTATTCAGTTTATGAATATGTGAGAGCATAATGTTAATGTTTTTTGTTTTGTCCACCACTATTATCATTAAACAGTATTAGTTTACTAAAATCACCATTGAGCAACACTTCGTTTTCAATCCACTCTTTAATGCAAGATGCCACGCCCGCCTGTTGGCTCGTCCCATACGTAGAACAAGTTTTCACCGGTCTTGAGGGAGATGCATAAGTTGTAAAGCCAGACTTTCCTCTTGTAGTATGCAACGTTTGTAGTGAGACGAGGTATTGGTTGAGTTTGCTGTAAATCCATGCAAATAACACTAGTATCTTCGTCAGTGTCCTTACCCAGAGTCTTCATTAGCGATTGTGCCTGCCGTGCCAATGCCAGGTGTTTGTCAAGTTGTGTTTGCAATGTAGCCCTCTCTTCTTCATTTTGTGCATGTTTTAGCTTTGTCTTCTTTACATCACAAGTCGAGCAAATGTCAGTATTGGGTGGTGAGAAGGAGAGTTCTTTACTCTTGAAGACATGTCTGTAGAAACTTAACTTTACTTTCTTATCGTTAGGATAATTTTCTGACATCCAGGCGGTATAAAGGTGGTACATCCGGGCCACACTCAATGCTGTATCCAGGTAACACAGCTTTGGAGATTTCGCCCTGCTATAATGGCTTGTCACGCTGGGTTTTGGTTTGTTTATCTTGAAAGTTTTACATTATAATAATAGTCGGTAGAATAATAAAAGACTGTTGATTTGTATTGTACAGTGCTTTGATTTTATTTGTCTAGTTTATCATGAATGATAGGCGAGTACAGTACAGTAGTTTTCTATATTACCACTACCATTGTTAATCATTCCATAGTTGTACTGTAATTTATGGTTGTAATATACTAGTTTTTGCCTATGTACACTCAGACATAAATTGTGGCCTAAGCTAACCCTGATTTTCCATTTAATTCTATATTAGTATATGCATTTCATTGGTTCATTCAAGCAGTTAGAGGATTTACAAAAGACCATGACTTATGTCGTAGAGTGTAAAGTCAGATTACAGTACAGATTAACTTGCTCATGTAGTAATGTACGGTCGCGCTAATAAGTCATGTCCCAGCTGTCATTACGTTTGGCTTGCTCTGTGCTGTATTAATGTCTGTCAGATGTTGAATAGGGTAGGTAAGTGTAGGAACATGTTTGTATATTTCACTCGATATGAAGAAATGAAGCTTAGATATTGCCGATACCAATTATTGATCAAAACATACTTGGTGCCAAGACATTACTTATTAGCGCGACTGTACACCCTATGTGGTGGATTGTGTTCAATTATTTTACTTAAGCGTTGTTTACACAGCGATTTTTATTAGTTATTCTGTCTTTTTACTGTGTTTGTATAAATTTTGATTTGTTTATTTTGCAAGTTTTACATTTTAATAGTGATGCAACATTTTGATCCACATATACAGTATACTGTATAGTCACTTGTTCTTACTAGATATTGTTCACTGTAGCACTGTTATAATGGGGTGTTCAAGTATTACGGAGCAGGATTGTACCTAAACTCATAAGGGTACAGTACCTAATTAACACTTAAAACTTGCAAACTAAATTTGTATCCAGGTATCTTGTGCTTACAATTAATTGACAGTAATGGTTGTTGTTGTTGTTGTTTCCCAAGCTGCCTGGCCAAACAGCCCCAAGGCCCCGAGCAGGCCAAGGCCATAACCGTGCGCCCCCACAGAACCCTCGCTGCCGACCACAATAAAGCCTGGGTGACCGAAGCCACTCCATGGCGGGGAGCTGAGGAGGGTGCGGAAACGCCCAGGAAACCAAAGCCCCACCCAGGGCCCTGTGCCCCTCAGCAATTATGAAGAGAAAGTTGAGGGGCAAAGGAAAAAATGGGACGCTTTGGCTTCCAATCTAGGTAGACTGGGAGGTCAATCCACGGAAAAGACGCCGTCACTTGAGATCTAGAAAATATAAAAGAAAAGGAACAGTCAGAGTAAGCCATGGGTATGGCAGAGATCGCTCAGTTCTCACTCTGATAAACCAGCCCATCACTAGTTAATAAAAGTGTCCACCCGGAGTATTGAACCGGGTGTTGAGCTATGCTTGGGCGACGCACTAACAGTCTACCCGTTAACAATAATGGTTTTCGTGCATAGTTTATAAGAGGTCCTTTAGTGATCATTTACCGGTAGTGCATTTTATGGTTTAGCATTGAAATAGTTTGTATATTTGAGCTGTTTTTATTGCCAGAATTTGCATAGCAGTTATAAATCATAATGTTCTTCCTACATAAAAGCATATCGCAGTTGTGCTAGTCACTCAATTCATTAGATTGAAGTTAGTTATTAAGTTATATGATGATCATGCAAGTTTTCATTAGACATACATTCTTGCTGTATTTCACTTATGAGTGATATAATTATGAACTCCAGTGCCTAAAGTTAAGAAACATTTATTTCTTGCTATTAGAAGTTCTTTAGCATTTATCAAGTCATCCCAGTTTTGTTTATATTTTGCAAGTGTAATTGGTTAATTTGCAGTCTTTATTACTTGGCTTGGTTGCATATGGTTTTAGAGCAGTGATCCTTATTATGATTGGTACTTCTGTTCTCAATGATAGCAATTTTGAGGAGTTATTTTGTCTTTTTACTGTGTTCGTATAAGTTTGGGTTTGTCTATTTTGAAAGAGTTACATTATAATAGGTATATTTAAAGTCCATACCAGGATATTCTTGTTTTCCATTGAATCGGTTTTATTCCATGTTTATACTGTGTTGTCATGTGTCCAGTCCAGTTTATTTAGGGTTATTTATTTATTAAGGTTTACTGTATTGTATTTTCAGAATTTATCGTAGCATAGGCTTACATATTGTAAACATTAATATTTGGTTTAGTAATGTTGTTGCTGTTGTTGTTCCCTAAGCTGCCTGGCCGAACAGCCCCGAGTCCCTGAGGAAGGCCATGGCCACGATTGGGCTTTCCCACAGAGCTCTCATTGAGTGTAGATTGTGTTGTTGGTGTAAGTGGTTGTGTGAAATGCAGTCTTCTATGATGTGTTAATGGTATGGGGTGCTGTGTTACATCCCGGGCAGGTGTCGACAATGGAGTCATCCAGTCTCTTATGATAGCTCAGTTGAGCTGGATGGTGTCCGCATCTCAGCTCTGTCCTCGCGAGGAAGGGAGGATTCGGAAGGATGGATTTCGGGAGGTCGTGCTTGCAGCTGAGTGTTGTCTGTGAGTGAGTGGATGGATCGGAGAGAGATATGAGTATGGATGTGCTTCTGGAAGTTGGTTCGGGGTGGGCAGGGAGGGAGAGAGGACAGTAATTGTGTGTGATACCGTGTGATACCGTGTGCTGGGTGTTGTTTTGATATTTCTTGGTGTCTGTGGGTATGTTGCCATGTAGTTTAGTGGGTGGTCCTGGTTCGTGGAGGCTGCTGCCAGGAATTGAGTGCCTCTCATGTCCAGATGGTCTTTGACTTTGAGGATTTTGGTTTCTTGATGTAGGTGATCTGTGGGTGCAGTAGCTGTGCAGCCTGTAATGATCTTCAGGGCTTTGTTTTGAATAGTCTGTAAAGTCTTATGATGTGTTTCAGCTAGGTTAGAAGCCCAGGCTGGGCTTGTGTATTCCATCACTGATCTTATGTATTGTTTATATACTGTGGTGGTAGTTTCTTTGTTGTGTCCAAATTTTGTGTGAGCAAGTGACCTGAGGGCGTTAAGTCTGGGTGTCAGTTTCTTTTTAATGTTTGTGGTGTGCTGTTTGAATGTCATATGAGTATCATATGTTACTCCTAGGATTTTGGGTGTGTGTGTATGTGTTAGGGGTGTGTTGTTTATGGTGAGTTGAGGGATGTATTCGTGTTCTCCTGTCCAGCTTGTGAGCAGGGTTGCGGTGGATTTGGCTGGGGCTAGATTAAGTCTGTTTGTAGTGCACCAGCCATGTAGTGTGTTGAGATAGGGTTGAAGGAGATCTGTTGCTCTTTTTGGGTCATGGTGTGTGCATGTGAGTGTTATGTCATCTGCATAGGAGGCTAAGTTTATTTGGGGCGTATTGGGTGTAGTTATATCGTGCATGTACAGATTGAAGAGTGTGGGCGATAGAACAGATCCTTGTGGGACTCCGTTTGGAAAGTTTCTGATTCTAGATGACTGACCGGCAAAAGATACGTGTGCACATCTGCCTGCTAGGAAGTTGGCCAGCCACCTTTTTTTGTTGTTGTGCATGTTTGTGTTGTAGATTTTGTTTGTTAGGTTGTGGCGGGGGATGGCATCGAAGGCTTTACTAATGTCGAGTGTGGCTAGTAGTGAGTGTGGTGGTCTAGCCGAGTTGATGCCATCAAAAGCTCTTTGTGTAAGGTCTGTAAGAAGGGTGTTTGTGGAGTGCAGTGGCCTAAAGCCATGTTGTGTTGGAGCTAGGGGTAGGTCGGGTGTAATTAGTTGTAATACTAGGCGTTCCATGACTTTGGAGGGGGGGCAGAGGAGTGTGATGGGGCGCTGCGAGGAAGGTAGCGTGGGGTCTTTGTTGGGTTTGGGGAATGTGGTGATGATACCATGCTTCCAAATGTCTGGTATTGTGTTGTGTGAACTGTAGTTTGATATGTTAGTGAGTGCTTGTATGCCTTGTGGTCCCAGGTGTATGTTGCTTATGTTGTCTAGGCCACAAGCGGGTGAGTGCTTGAGATTGTTGATATGCTTTGTCTGGTGATTGGTGTGTGGGGAATTGTCTCTTACGTCGGATGACACGTCAGTCGTCTTTGCGAGGTTTTAAGTGGCTGACATGTGAGAAGTGATTGATGAGAGTGTTTGCTTGTTGTTTACATGAAGGAGTAGAGTCTGTTGTTGTGATTGCAGCATGTGATTGTGTTGTGTTGTGTTGCTGTTTAGTAGAGTTTTTTGTCGTTTGTTTTGTGGTCAAGTGTTTGTAGGAAGTTATTCCAATTTAGTTTCTGTTGTTCTTGTATTTTGTTGTTAGTTTGGGTGTTGAGTGCTTGGATTTGTTGTGTGATGTCTTGTGTGTGGGGTGCTAGGGTGTTTCAGTATGTCGCGTTGTCTGATGAGGTTTTGAATTTCTGGTGTGAAGTGTGTCTTTTTCTGTTACCTCTTGGAATGTGTTTCTTGTCAGCGTTTTGGATAGTTTTTATTGAGTATGTGTACAGCATTGTTGATGTTAGTGATGGGTGTACTGTTTAGAGTTGTGAAGTGTTGTTCCGTCTCATTTGTGAATGCTTCCCAGTTAGCTCTTTTATAATTGGTGTATGTGTGTTTGTGGCTAGCTGGTGTGAGTCTGGTTTTGGTGGGGATAATGACCGGGACACCGGTGGTCAAAGCCTAAGGTTCTGACCACCCTCCAGGATGTTGTGGGGGCGAGTTCTGGGGAGCAAAAGGTGATGTCTGGAGATGATGGGTTATAGAGGGCTTGGTGAGGAATATGGGTATGTTGATGGATGTCATTAAGGATGATGAGGTTATCAGTTTGATTTTGTAGTACCAGCCCTCTGTCAGTGTCGGGGTTGTCGACAAACCAGGCCGACATCTTGGCGTTGAAGTCACCACCCAGGATGATGTGTGGGGTGTTTGTGTTGTAAGTGTGGTCTGTATTCATTTGGTACTGTAGGGGATGTTTGGGGAGGGATGTATGTGTTTATGATGGTTATGTTGGATTTGTTGCCAGTGCGTATTTTAATTGATTGTATTTCTGTTGTGTTATCATTTGGGGGGAGGAGGGATTTAGTTTGTACACTGGTAACTATGCATGATATTTCTTTGTGTACCAGGGTGATGTCCACCGCCGCCGCCGCCGGCCCGGTCTTGTCTGATGGTGGTGAAATCGTGAAATGTAGGTGTTTTTGTGTTGTGCGGAGTTTTGTTTCTTGTTGTTGTTGTTCCCTAAGCTGCCTGGCCGAACAGCCCCGAGTCCCTGAGGAAGGCCATGGCCACAATCGGGCTTTCCCACAGAGCTCTCATTGAGTGTAGATTGTGTTGTTGTCATAAGTGGTTGTGTGAAATGCAGTCTTCTATGATGTGTTTAATGATATGGGGTGCTGAGTTACATCCCGGGCAGGAGTCGACAACGGAGTCATCCAGTCTCTTCTGATAGCTCAGGAGATCTGGATGGTGTCCGCATCTCAGCCTGGCCAGGTGGACTCTGTCCTCGTGAGGAAGGGAGGATTCGGAAGGATGGATTTCGGGAGGTCGTGCATGCATCTGCGTGTTGTCTGTGAGTGAGTGGATGGATCGGTGAGAGATATGAGTATGGATGTGCTTCTGGAAGTTGGTTCGGGGTGGGCAGGGAGGGAGAGAGGACAATAATTGTGTGTGATACTGTGTGCTGGGTGTTGTTTTGATATTTCTTGGTGTCTGTGGGTGTGTTGCCATGTAGTTTAGTGGGTGGTCTTGGTTCGTGGAGGCTGCTGCCAGGAATTGAGTGCCTCTCATGTCCAGATGGTCTTTGACTTTGAGGATTTTGGTTTCTTGATGTAGGTGATCTGTGGGTGCAGTAGCTGTGCAGCCTGTAATGATCTTCAGGGCTTTGTTTTGAATAGTCTGTAAGGTCTTATGATGTGTTTCAGCTAGGTTAGAAGCCCAGGCAGGGCTTGCGTATTCCATCACTTATCTTATGTATTGTTTATATACTGTGGTGGTAGTTTCTTTGTTGTGTCCAAATTTTGTGTGAGCAAGTGACCTGAGGGCGTTAAGGCTGGGTGTCAGTTTCTGTTTAATGTTTGTGGTGAGCTGTTTGAATGTCATATGAGTATCATATGTTACTCCTAGGATTTTGGGTGTGTGTGTATGTGTTGTTTATGGTGAGTTGAGGGAAGTATTCGTGTTCTCCTGTCCAACTTGTGAGCAGGGTTGCGGTGGATTTGGCTGGGGCTAGATTAAGTCTGTTTGTAGTGCACCAGCCATGTAGTGTGTTGAGATAGGGTTGAAGGAGATCTGTTGCTCTTTTTGGGTCGTGGTGTGTGCATGTGAGTGTTATGTCATCTGCATAGGAGGCTAAGTTTATTTGGGGCGTATTGGGTGTAGTTATATCGTGCTTGTACAGATTGAAGAGTGCGGGCGATAGGACTGATCCTTGTGTTTCTTGTAAGATGGCAATGTGTATGTTATGTTGTTTGATGAAGTGCGAGAGTTCGTGTTTCTTTGTGTTGATGCCATCTATGTTCAATTGGAGAATGTTAATGTCATGTGCACGATGTATGTTGGGTACTGCTGCACGAGGATGGGGTGGGGGTGGTTTAGTAATTATATAGTAATGTTTTTCTTAAGAGTTGAACAATCATGCAAGTTATATCAAAGTTCTATCATTTGTATACATTGTATGTGAAGTAAGTAATATTAAGGGGTTTATTATTTAAAATCATAAGTTTGCATAGTATATTTTATTTGACAGAAGTAACGATAAGTTGAAAGTGTGCAATGCTTGTTCATTACAATCACCATTGGTAACAAATAAGAGTACATGTACCAACACTACTGTATGTTCCTGACTAAAAATGGAAGTCAGTGATGCTATCATAAATGTATTATTATTGTAGTGATATAATAATTGTATAAAGTACTTAAGTTTGCTATTATGTTATCACTATTAAAGATTTTTGCATTGTTCTCTGGCAAAGATGATCATTGTGATTGAAGTAATTCAGTGATACTAATACTGAAACACTTCTGTGAAATAATTAAAGTCCATTGATTGTTGCTTGAAGACTTCAATCACCAATCAGTCATGATCTTGTAACTTGACATAAACATTTGAAGTAAATTGTGAGAAATAAAAATTAGAAATATCATAATTTTTTTATTGATCCAAATTTTCGATCTCCAGGGGCCTTAATTTTGGCGGGGCTTTATTTTGGCAGGATCTAATTTTGGTGGGGGCCTAAATTTGACAGGGCTTTATTTTGGTGGGGGCCTAAATTTGACAGGGCTTTATTTTGGTGGGGGATTAAATTTGGCAGGGCTTTATTTTGGTGGGGCCTAAATTTGGCGGGGCTTTATTTTGGTGGGGGCCTAAATTTGGCGGAACTTTATTTTGGTGGGGCCGAAATTTGGCGGAGCTTTATTTTGGTGGGGGCCGAAATTTGGCAGGGCTTTATTTTGGTGGGGCCTAAATTTGGCGGGGCTTTATTTTGGTGGGGGCCTAAATTTGGCGGAACTTTATTTTGGTGGGGCCGAAATTTTGCGGAGCTTTATTTTGGTGGGGGGGGCCTAAATTTGGCGGGGCTTTATTTTGGTGGGGCCGAAATTTGGTAGTTTTATTTTGGCTGGACCTAATTTTGGCAGAGTTTTATTTTGGTGGGGGCCTAAATTTGGCAGGGCTTTATATTGGCAGAGCCTAAATTTGGCGGGATCTTATTTTGGCAGGGCCTTAGTAATTTATTTGTTTCCACATAGCAATTTTGACTAGTTATTTTGCCTTTGTCCCAGTTTTGGTTTGCTTAGTTTGACATTTTAATTTATTGAAGACTTAATATGAATTACTACCACTGAAATCTGAGTTTACTTTACCCTAGACTTATATATGTTGCAAAAATATAGTTATATATTTTATTTAAAATTATAATAGGCTCCCATTTCTACAAATATTAATATATTTAAAAACTGATTCCGCCATTGGATTCAGCGCATCCTGAGGAATCCAAACATATCCCCACATGTCTAAATCTAATTTTTTTCCAAAAAAGTTTTTCTATTTTAACTTGTGACCATATCGTTGGAATCCTCTCTAAGCGGAGAGTTCCCAAAAATTAATTCAGGTGATTCCGACCTATTATAACACCACCAAACAAAAAACATTTTTGTCAAATTCCTTGTAAAGTATTGTACAATCTTAAAACAGCTCCCAAGGCCACAAAAATGGGCGGAATTAAAATTGGTTTGCGCCATTGAATTTTTTGCGTCGAGAAGAATCCGAATATACCGCTAAAAATATGAAAATAGAAAATGTTCGGTCAACGTCCAAAAAAACCAAGGCCTTAGGATTTTGGCCAAAACAAAAAAAATTGAGTTAGGACACTATTCTGAATCCTCTCGACGCACTTAATCCAATGGCGCCAACCGATTTTAATTCTATCCATTTTTGCGGCCTTGAGAGCCGTTTTAAGATTGTACAATACTTTACAAGGAATTTGACAAAAATGTGGGAAAACAATGCGTGTTTTGGAAACGCGGTTTGGGTGGCACGCGGTACACCCCAAATATCCAAAATGTTGCTAACACGGTCAATACTTACACTGGTGCGGGGTCCAGCTGGGCGCCGAAACTTTACTCCCTACTTTCGTAGCTCATATCTCTGCAAATATATGGCCTAACCAAGTGTTTATGCCTACCAGAGGTAAATATGATGGTTCCCGTGCATTGGGTGAAGACTAGAACACTTCACATTGTGTAGTTAATGTGTGAGGTGAGAATAATTACCGAAACACACTTATGTTATTGTTTGGCTGTTGAGTGAGTGTGTGTTGTCATTGTGTGGAAAACTTGGCTAGGCTATCTCGGTCGCCGAATCTTTACTCACGACTTTCGTAATTTACCGATGCTCATATCTTTGCAAATAAATGGCCTAACCAAGTGTTTATGCATACCAGATGAAGATATGGTTGGGTGAAGACTAGAACACCCTACATTGTGTAGTTATTGTGTGAGGTGAGAACTATGATGGTGGGATTTCAGAGCTTCGATCGAAAAATGTCGGCTACTGCTGTGATTCTCTCCTTAGCCTAGCTGCCTAGCCTAAACGAAATATTTAATCAAGACTACCTTATTTTTACCAAAACTGACTGAAGTACACAATATTAGGTACCTGGCACCACTGGGTCTGAGTAAGCATGCCGTCATGCGTTTCTCTCTAACTGCAGATTCAAACCTAAGGAAAAAGAAGACACTTGGAAATTAAACTACCACAAAGCGAATCTAGAGAAGATGAGGAACCTGTTCAGACAGGAGGACTGGCATGGCATACTCAAACAAATCAGCAAGTGAA
Organism: Paralithodes platypus; assembly: GCA_032716605.1. NCBI lineage: Eukaryota > Metazoa > Arthropoda > Malacostraca > Decapoda > Lithodidae > Paralithodes > Paralithodes platypus. The sequence continues at coordinate 467,120 of JAVRFV010002179.1, forward strand.
AAGTGACACATTTTTAAATATCTACAAGGTAGTCGAGGCATGTGTACCAACCTACAGGAATAGGCGGGTGCCCAACCCCGAAAGGGGTTGAAATAGGGGAGCTATCCCCCCGCCAAAGGCGGCTTTCTAGGGCCTTTCCTAGCTGATGCGGAGAGGATTGGGTTCTAGTCATGTGGTGATGGGCTGGTCTATCAGAGTGAGAACTGAGCGATCTCTGCCATACCCATAGCTTACTCTGACTGTTCCTTTTACTTATATATTTTCTAGATCTCAAGTGACGGCGTCTCTTCCGTGGATTGACCTCCCAATCTACCAAGATTGAAAGCCAAAGCGTCACATTTTTCCTTTGCCCCTCAACTTTCTCTTCATAATTGCTGAGGGGCACAGGGCCCTGGGTGGGGCTTTGGTTTCCCGGGCGTTTCCGCACCCTCCTTCATGGAGTGGCTTCGGTCACCCAGGCTTTATTGTGGTTGTCAGGGAGGGTTCTGTGGGGGCACTCGGTTATGGCCTTGGCCTTGCTCGGGGCCTTGGGGCTGTTCGGCCAGGCAGCTTGGGGAACAACAACAACAACAGATAATTTCAGTTATTTTAATCCTATCACACACATTTTCTGATATGTTTATCTTTAACAGCCATGCATGCAGGATACTATGAGTTCCTCAAATATAACTAGGCCTAGTCCCATATAGCCTACTGTATGAGTAGTGGCCTACGTGTCACATTTAAATATTAATGAAAATACCGTAAAATGCCGCAACTTCGGACAGCACCCAAACTTCGGACATTTCACGAAAATATGTAATACTTCACGGTTATTGGAAGATGGTTTATTATATGCGAAAAAAAATATAGGTAGTTTGGGTAATATTCAAAGACTATTGTATAACTACTATGGAACTAGCACGAAAATATATGGATTAAAAAATTCTTGAATCCGATGAAAAAAAATTATGTTAATTGTAACCCTGCAAAACTTTGTCTGCCTAGGACAAACAAATGTGGTTGTATGATAGTGGTAAGTATGATATTCAGAGAAAAGTGTTGTCAGTAATACCCGATAACGATTGTTTTTATTTCATGCATAATTTTGTAATTAAATTTAATAATGACTTCTATTTTTGACAAAAATGAATTTCGGACAGGTAAACTAACCTAAACTAAACTTCGGACATGTTACGAACAGTGAATAAAACAATAAAAAAATGCCTAAAACAGTGACAAATCCTTCTTACAAAACAAAGAGAAAGTCCAAAACAAAGAAAATATACGGCTAAGGTGTCCAAAGAGGCACTTGAAGGTGCCAAGAATGATGTGAACAATAAAGACTGGAGTGTGCGTCAAGCAGCGAAGAAATGGAAATTAGGCAAAAGTACATTACATGACTACCTCAAAAGAAATCACTGTAATCCAGTGGGGCGTCAGACGTGCTTATCTGAAGGTGAAGAAAATGTGCTATGTCAAAGAATACTGATATTGGCAGAGTGGGGGTTTTCCTTTGGATACACTGGATCTTAGAGTATGCTAGTGAAGGCTTACCTAGACAAACGTGGAGTTGTAAGAACACGTTTTATCAACAATCTGCCAGGCCTTAAATGGGCCCAAATGTTTCTCAAACGCCACAAACAAACCCTCAGCAGACGTATGTCCCAAAACATAAAGACTGTACGAGCACAAGTGACAAGGGCCATATTAACCGAATTTCATAACAACCTAGAAAAAGGACCCTTGAAGGTTGTACCTCCAGAGAATATAATAATTTATGACGAAACCAACCTCACAGACAATCCTGGTAAAAAAACAAAATCATTGTAAGGAGGGGCACTAAGTACCCTGAAAGAGTCATGAATTCTACAAAGTCATCAATATCTATTATGTTCTCTGGAACTGCATCAGGGGAATTTTTGCCTCCGTATGTAGTCTACAAGGCACTTCATTTACATGATACGTGGACTGAAGGGGGACCCCCAGGATGCAGATACAATAGGTCTCCCAGTGGATGGTTTGATTCGTGTTCGTTTGAGGACTGGTTCTTCAAAATTCCCCTACCTTATGCCAAAAACAGAACAGGTAGAGTTGTAATGTTAGGTGATAACCTTGCGAGCCATGTATCTCCAAGTGTTATTGAAGCTTGTGAAGCAAATAACATCTCCTTTGTCCTCTTACCACCAAATTCAACCCACCTCACCAACCACTCGATGTTGCTGTATTTCGTCCACTGAAGATGCATTGGAGAAGAATTCTTGAGAACTTCAAAAAATCTGTAGTTGGGAGCTCCCTACCTAAGGATTGTTTCCCAGCACTGTTGTCTGAATTAATGGAAGGAACCATTGCCAACAACTTACATAGTGGGTTCAGGAAATGTGGCATCTATCCCATTGATTCTCGACAAACTATTGCAAGACTACCCAAAGAAACGGAACCTGAGCAAGCCGCCCCGGGTATCCCAGCACCTTCCACTGCCTTAGACACCTCAGTTGTTGAGATCTTACAGGAATTGAGGCACGGCACATCCACACCTAAATCAAAGCGTAAAAGGCGCCTAAATGTGTCACCTGGACAAAGCGTATCGACTCGAGCAATGAATGAAGAGAATGAAGATGAGTATACTGCTGATAATCCCCAAGAGTCAAATACCTCTACCCCAAACCCTCCGGCAGAGACAGCACATACCGCTAACCCATCTACTCGGAACCTTGCACCTGAAACCGAGACACAACCAAGCACCTCTACCCACAATGTTGGTACCGGTACCGTTGTTCCATCAAATTGGGTAGTACGGTAGTTAAGGTACCCTTTGATAATAAAGACATTCAAGCAGTACATTGCTGTGGTAGTGAAAGTGGAACCATCACTTCATGTGCACTTTCTGAAACATGTCAAGGGTACCCCAAACCTATTCATAAACACTATGACAGATGATTATAGTGACATAGACAAGGAGGATATTGTCAAAGTCTTATCAGAACCATCACTAGATAAAAGATGTCGCATGATGTTCGATGTCAATCTGTGGCCCTAGAAATGCTGTATTATGTGATAGATAGGCCTACTGCAGTACCTGGTACCATTGTGAAAACATTATATTATTTGGGTTAAGCTCTCTACAACATGTGTCTGTGATATGTGTGCCTGTTAGTATATGTGCATGTTTGTTGGTATATGTGTATTAGTATAACCAATATAATGTGTAAAGGTTTTATTATAAGTATTATATAGTGTATTACAATATGCACAGCAACCTTAAGTAAGGTTAAGTAAGGAGCAAAGTGCTAATTATGTCCAGTTATGTTTGCATTCAAGAACAACTATTTTATAATTTGAGGCATATTTGAAACACAAAAAAAAAAATAAGTTTACAAAAGTTCCTGAACATTAGTGTGTTCATATCATCACTGTCTTCGTGGTGCAATGCATAAGTGTGTTGATTTTCGATGTGAGCATCCTAGGTTGGAATCCCCGGACTGCCACATGTGTTTGTTACTTTCATTAATCGAGTTTAGGAGTAAGTTGGTTGGTGGAGAGAACATAATAATAATACATGTCTGTAATTGATATATATAATCCCTATTACTGTGATATGAAATCAATGTGCCAAAGAAAGGAGATATGTTTGGTTATATGTAATACACGTACATGTGTACAAGTCTACACAGGAATGTGCAATTTTGGATTATTTTTTTTTTTAAACCTCCGAAATGTCCGAAGTTTGGTACTGGTGTACGATGTTAGGGTGGTGTGAACAGTACTCTAGTTTAAAGGGCAAATATATGCGTGTCCGAGGTTAGGAACACCCGTCCGAAGATAGGAATTATGATCCTAACCTCGGACGTCACAAATTGTTTATATGCCACGCAAGGTGAAGGTATAATTTTGTTTTGTTATGGATTCAGTAGGTAATCTCCCTGGCTACTCAATGACACCAACATAAAACATTTGGTACCATTCATTCTAGTAATGAAAACGCTAAAAATGTCCGAAGTTACGGCATTTTACGGTGACTAGGGTGTGTTTTGTAGGAAAGAAAACTATAGTGCGAGACATACATTCAACCTACATTTCTACAGAATATAATACCCGTATGTTCAGCCAATTTCAGAAACAAGTATGTTAGTAATAAAAAGTGTAAACAATACTTCAATGAGTATTCATATTCGCCCAGCTAAACCCACATAGAAAACTAATTTCTGTTCAATCAAGTATGATATTTAGGTATCAAAAAAATTAATATAACACTTATGATATAAGTCAAGTGTGTTTGAACAAAGTGAATATGAAAAAATACAGAAAACAAGATGAAAATATTTTAAAAATTTTTGCTAGTACAAGAATAGACAACTATAACCCACATTAAAAATAATACAACACTATTACGACCCAATCCCAAAAAATGGGCACTATTTTTTTTTATCGAGATTGAAATTGGGGGTAGGGGGGATAAATAGCAAAAAAGGCTATATTTTTAAAGCAAATCAACAATTTTCTTGTATCTCGTATTCTTTAAGAGAGAGAAGACCAAATAAGAGATGCGTCTCCATTTTCAAAAAAAACCATAGGAGACTCCCCTGGACCTAAGGAGGAAAAAACATAAAACCACACATAAAAATGATAGAAGTACTACCTCATGGGTACCCAGAAACAAAAGCATGGTACTTTTGGTTGTAAGTTGATTTAAAAGCTAAAGCAATAAACGGACTTAGGCTTATATATATATTATTTTATTAATCTCACCACCACAATCCAGTGAAATTAATTAAAGTATATATGATCACCGGGATTCGAACCCGGGGTTATCCCCACATATTTTTGCCCACCTTAACCATTATTACACCACCAGGACGGTTAAAGGTTTATGGCTACACTACACCACGACTTTTATCCATTCTCGAGTACTGGATATTATTAATCTAAATTCATAATATAGCCTATTAATGAGAAATACTGGGTATTAATATACATCAGGAAACCCAGATCATTCATAACCACAGTGAGAACCAAAAGAATATCTTGGGCACAAATATTACTATACATATTAATAAACTCTTGTAAAAAAAAAACAAAACATCATTGTAGGCCAAACAAGTTATATATATAACATTCATGCTAATACGAGGTTTAAATCAAGCACCAGTCGCCAACCCGGGCATATTTGGGGAAAATAGGGATAGGAAATGGGTGGAGGGCCTGGAAATAGTAATTTTTTCATCACTAGGCTGACAGGGCCCACACAAACATTTGACTGCTGGCAAGAACATGCTTAATGTGATTTTGAATTGCTGAGGGGGTAAAAGGGGTGCATCTCCTTAGGGCCAGCAAAAAATTCTGGAGGTCCAATATAGACGCATTTTTCAAACGGTTGCCATACCTCACTGGTAGAAAGCCATTCTCCCCACTATGTATGGTGTAATTAGGGTCGAGTTTCCTTCACCCAGGATAAAAGAAAGGTTATTACCCGGCTACCCTAAGCAGACGTATGCATCTCTATAGGGCCCAGGGTTCTAGTTAAGGCAGCTTCGTCAATGGTGAAGGAAACTCAACCTTATTTATACCAGACATAGAGAGTATGCTATGTTACCAGTGTGGTGTACGACCTTCTGGCATCAAATTGAAAAAATGCGTCTCCATTGGATTTTACTATTTTTGCTGGACCTATGGGGACGCACCCTCACCCCCCTTCAGCCGTGCAAGTAAAAGCCTTTTGATCATGCAGTGTTATACTTCAACTCATGCACTATCAACCTGCAGTAATCGAAACTTTATTCAAATTAGGGAACTAAGAAATTTAGCTTTAAAAAAAAAAAAAAAAAAATCCTTAGGTTTTCGTAAGGAATTTGCAAATTTTTTTTTTGTTTTAGTTAATCTCATCTCACACAATAACATATGAAAATAATAAGCTGGTACTATGTGAGCATAAATTAGGTGATAGTTAAAGAATATTTTGGCCCACCATTCATGCATCTATCAACTCATCCTATGCCTGTGCAAGTTTTTTTGTTTCAAGTGAGATACTCCTTTGGGCAATGCGTCTCCATTGGTACTCGTACCCTATGTGTCATAGATAGTTGAGAACTGTATTAAACCTCTTAAATCACGAAAACCATCAAAACACCTCAATGGTGTATCACACACGATAGTCATTTGAATAAGACCCCCAGCGCCATCTGGATTTTTAGTACGGTTTTCCCTCATTGTACAAGGACCGCTAAACTTAAAATACAAAACTCCTTAAAATACTAACCAGTCTAGCCAGTATCCCAGATCTTGAGACATTGCAGATCTTTAGAAGTTCCGAGCTTTCGAAGATCGTAGGTCGTCTATGGTGATTACAGTTTCTTACAGTAGATCCTCTGGAAAAAGGCAAACTAGGCCTGTGTATCCAGCTCAGTACCAGTACTTGCACTACTGCGGTCGTTCACGGTGTTGGCGGTGGCGGCAGCAGACGCAACATTTTTACTATTCTGTATTTTTGCTTTATAATCAAACTTCAAATCTTGTCTTCCCCATGCTTTATCAAGATTACTTTCAAACTTCCTTATTGATTCGGAATCGACTACATACTGGGGCAGTGCGTTCCACTCATTTATCACTATCACAAATTAAGTTCTTTGCCTTTTCAAGCCTATTTCTTCTTTGTAAATTTTCTTAGAATGTCCTCTCGTTCTTGTTCCCACACACATCCTCATCACACTTTCCTGACACTATCTTAAAAGTCTCTATTCTTCTCCTCTTTCTCCTATATGCCAGTGTCGGAAGTCCCAGTTGTCCTCAACCTCTGCTCATAGCCCAATAAGTTTGGTAATCTTCGTCGATTGAAGACTGTACGATCCGTGCGAGTCTCCTCGTGTTGTAAAGTGGAAAAATTGGTTAGTTATATGAATTCCAAGGTAATTACCATCATAAGCTTTTACACCAACATTCAATAGTCTATTCATTAAAAATAGGCCAAAATCTTTTAATAATATTTACAACTCAAAAAGTAACAATCAAAAAGTTCCTATCTATCTATATGCTCAGGCCCAATCCCCATTTTGGGGGTAGCCTATTGAGCCTATTGGGGATACTTAACAGCCTTTGTTACCATCAGGGGTGTTGAGAAACCTTTAGTTTAGTCACTTCAACCTCTGCCGTGGTCTTTGAGTGAGCTGTGGGCAGAAAACTAATTTTAGAGAGTTTTTATTATTTTTATTTTTATTAGAGTAATTTATAAGAGTGAGTAATCTATTCCTTATTGCTAATCTGGCAACCTCTGTGTCATAAAAGCGTGAAAGGGTTAAACAATGCAACTCAATTTATTATAAATTTGCAACTATATAATTATACAGTACTGAATTTAATTCTTCAAGAGAGTACCGTATCAACTTTATTTTTGGCTGCGAACTTATTTCAGAGTTATTTTGCATTGGTCTTGTGAACTAGAATGCAAATAGAATCATTTAAGGCAGATTTTTAGTTTATTTATAGTTCTATTTCAAATATTCTTG